>JAHDVE020008782.1:0-128094 GCA_022606495.2 Halesus radiatus | reverse complement strand
CAGAAACCGATAATTTTGTTGGAACCTTTTTATAAATATTTTGTAATTTGCTTACCGCGGTCAAAATCACTCAAAACTAACGTGAACGATTGTGAACTAAGCTGGTGCCAAAATGGATATCACGTGACCAATGTCTCTAGCCGTCGAATTCATACTTCTATTAATTCTGACGTCAATGAGGAACACTAACAATCATCCTAATAACACAAATCCGATAACTTCATTGAGCTTTATCGACATTAATATCTAATTTACTTTTTGTTTTATTCATTGAAGTTATTATTAACAAATCTCAATGAAGACACAAAAAACAAAAATGGTGACGGTCGCATCCGAGACTCGAATTTAGGACCTCTCTGTCTATCGGGGACTGGCGCTCTAACCATTTGAGCTAATGTCATCTTATTATTGTCCGTCATTTTAATCGATATCATACCTCAATTTAATATCATCATCTTCAATTATTTCACATATATATTTACAATCTAGATAGTGTCTCGGATATACCTATCCGATTTTTTATTTATATGGGACATCTATTGACATTTCTAAATATTTTCATTATAAAACTTTTTTAATAAATTAATAATTTAACGGTTGTCGGTTGACTCTAAAAAAAAATGTCCAAAGAAGCTAAACTGGCAGTCCACAATTGATATCAACTCTGATGTATGGCAGTGGCAATGGACCTGGCAAAGGAAAGATGAATGTAGACTGAATTCTGTAGAAATGAAATCCCTTGGGCGTATATGGTATGTGGTAAAACAATGTATGCTCGTGTGAAAAGTGTTGAGATTCGCAAAGAGTGCAAGACTGATGTGAGCGTAATCAGTAAGATTATGAAAGGGACACTTAGATGGATTGGGCATGTAGAGCGGATGATAGAAAAAGGGAGTGTAAGGAGAAAATGTGACGCGAATGTAAATTGGAGAAAACCCCTGAGGAAGACGGGCCATGTCAAGAATTGGAATAACAGTGGAATGTGAATGAAGTATGAAGTGTGTGCCAAGACAGAGTTGTCTGGCGGTCCGTCTTCTCTGCTTACCCTTTCGTAGAAACGGCATGATGGTTAGTTAGCTATTTTATTAAAATAAAATAAATAGTTTTTCTCAGTCCAAAACCATTTTTCTTTGATTCTCTAACGAATTAATAATAATAATTGAGTGTCGCGAGATCCGCAAATGCCTTTATACCGAGAGCATTCAAGTGGTCCTCTCTACCTCTGTCCTCTGCTCTCTGCTGTTCCTCCCCCTCCCTCCACCCACTTCCCTCAAGTTACTCTCTTTAGTCTTTAGGAGGCAGTGAAGGGTGGTATGGATGTTGAGTTGTGGAACAGGGGAGCAGAAACAGTACGATCTTCGTACAAGTTTAAACATCGAAAAATTATTTTTCATTAATTTTCTAGCGTCCAGCTTCGAGAATATGTAGCGGGTACGTTTTTTTTAATATTTATTACTGTCACTAGTCAAGTTATCAACTAACGGCCGTTCTTCCCAATCCTACTGAACTATTCAATATTATATTAAAAAAATATTTTAATTTACGCATTCAAAAATCAGGATAACTTTACACATACAAACTCGGGTCGATTCACAAGATCCTCATTACAATTTACTCAGTGGTTTACTCGGTAAAAGGGCACAGACATAGTAAGTTTACACAAGGGGAACAGGCTAACCTACAAATTACAAATAATATTACGGGCAAATTCTCTGATTCTCTCTGGAATATTCTACGAACGGCATGGTTAAATGTGACTTGAAATAGAATTACAACACAATGAAATGGGGATAACCAAGATACAGCTCACGATTGGGAATGATGTGGCTCGGACATGGTGAAGTCGGACGCCGATCGCGTGTCCGGGTAGTACTCCATCGCCAGGTCCACGGTGAATGGTGCACCTCGGGGAGGATGTTGTCAAGGCCAAGTCCACAGAGAGAATGGTGCGTCGAGAGCGCGCGGGCGGAACCGGGGCCGCGTATGAGTGATGTCTATTTTTGTCGCTAGGGGTGCTAACCTAACGAGTGGCTAGTATTTATGGGGTATTTGCGTTATGTAACACATTCCCCCATGTCACGAAAAAAAGCGCCGTGGTAATGAAGCTGTAGGACTAAAAAATCCTCTAAAATGCACCGTTGTTACAAGGTTGAGAAAGCAGAGAGAGAGAGAACGAACAAAAAGGAAATAAACAACTGAGCTGAGAGTCTTAAATTATATACAAATACCAGTATTCAGCATCAAAGGTGACAATATATAGTCCATTCAGTGCAGTAGCACTGAATACATATCCACTGATACAAGAACTGAGGTTTGTACATAATTACACATACCTTACTTGAAAGCAATTGACCCTTTGTGGTCAATGTAATCGCTGAGGCGGTGACAATATATTACTATCAAGGTAAGATATTTTGAGGGTGGAGTTGAGAAAATAATTCATGGATGAGGTTTGACCTATTTGACAGACGTTATGCTGAGAGCGTAACGTACAATTTCCAAATACATGAATAATTTTTCTCACTTGGGTGACAAGGACATTGAGTACAGAAATCTGCTGTGATCTGGCTATAGTCCAGGTTCAATCTCTAGGGAGAATGAACGAAAGTAAATACCAGGGTTCTGAACTCATTACATTTGTACAAATGAATGATGATTACAGAATACACAGTTATACAGAACTAGTCTTTCGCGTGTATTAGGCGAAAGGCTATGGGTCGTTTTAATCTTCTACACGTTTGTGGGAAAATGACAGACCCTTGTTCAAATTTCACAAACCTAGGAGTTTTCTTATTCGTTTCCTAGACAACGAGTTACAAGTTTTATACAAATATCACAAAATATCAAACATTTAGTTCGATAGACAACAAATGTGGCAAACTTTATTTCAAGAAAAGCCAAAAGATATTATGTCGTTCGCACGAATCACGGTGAGTTTTATAACGTCTTCACGTATCATGGTGAGTTTTATTACGTCTCCACGTATCATGGTGAGTTTTATAACGTCTTCACGTATCATGGTGAGTTTTATAACGTCTTCACGTATCGCGCAAAATTGAACGATTTGCAAGGGTGCCCAGTATTGAAAAGACGGTAAAAAAAATTAGGAATTTATGACAAATTACTGAAACAAATTTACCTAAATGTCAACATAGTTGACAACAAGAGTGATTATGACGACTCCTCGTATCATGGTAGATATTTTAACGTTCACACGTATCATGTAATACAACAATTACGTTCAAAAGGTACCCATTTCAATACAGACGGCGAGATTAACATTAATACCATATATTTAATGATTGAATTAACAGTCCTTAACACGGCGTAAAATGTACATTTTAAATAATACAAAAAAAACACATACAAAAGAGACCTAAATGGTTTTAAAAACTCTAATTGTAACGAGGGGAGCAAAGTGATGATAAAATATTTACTTACACAGAGCAAGGTATTTTGCAGAAGAGACCGAATTGGTTTTACTTACTCTTTTGCCAGAGAGTTACTGTGATGACTTAGTTATAGGGCTAAGTTTACGCAGCACAAAATGAATTAGGGACAATACAAAACATGAACCTAACAAGGAACATATCACCATGGCTTATCCAAGACCACTTTAGGTTTTACATACTTGGAATGACTAGGCAATAGTTATACAAAGTAATTGTCATTGGTGAGGGGAACCGATCTTAAGATTGTTCATTATGCCAATGACGTTTTTAAGAATTGACGTGTCAGTGTCGAGTTCTGAAAAGTGGGAGATTTAAAGAGCAATTTGGGTGAGCGCCATTCAATTTTGGAAAAATTGAAAAAACTAAACATTTACCCGTTATAACTTTCGTTCAACAGGTGTGATCTTCGAGTCAGAATGTTGATACCACAGCGGGAATTTACACTTGCATTTGACTGAAAATCCTAACCAGAGTTTGGTTACTGTAATTGGATGCGTAACAAAAGTCAATGACCTTTGTACGTATGTATTCTCGAGGAGTGAGATATTTGAACAAACAAAAATGACAAAAGGTTGCACAAGAAAAGACAAACACAGAGATGAATTGAATATTTACACATGACATGATGGGACGGAACTGTTGTTAAAGTAAGAGGGTAGAGTAACACCTCTGGGTACGCGTTTTCCCAGAAATAATTACCGACAACGAAGGTGATTTCCTTATTTTGAAGTCATGAGTTTCAAAAAAAAAGGAAAAGGGGTGTCCGTCAAGAGTGAAAATGAAGAATGAAAACAGAGATTGAGAAAACAAAACAGACGATTGATTATATACAATTGTGTTACAAGAGGAAAGTGTTACACCTGACACTAATGTAACTTCCCAAAAATGTAAGGTTTTCTTACATGTTAAATAGTGAATGTTTCTGCGACATTCGCAACATGTGGCAATTGTTGATTTTGCCAACAGGGTATGGATGAGTCAACATGGGCTATGGTTTCTATTGTTTCCATAATTCTAGTTTTGCAGATGTCCTTCATGTTGTATTTGACATAAATGTCAGATGGAGTGTATACTGAATCTGAGATTCTTCTCAGTCCAGTTTCCAAACGTAATCTTCGAGGGAAGACAGAGGTTTGTAGTTGTGGAGTGGTTGACTTTCCATTATGATGAAATTGGTCGTAGTTTATATTTAATTCCTCTGTGACCGAGATGGTATTTTTGTATTCTTGAGGAATGATTTCTCCTTCGCCGGGCTGCATGGAATTGAAGAGCAGGGCCTTGATGTATTTTGTGTTGAAAAGCTGTGCGTATTTTATTAAAGCTTTCTTAGTTTTGTTTTGTGGAGACAGGTTTCTGTCGCGCAAAGCTTGAAGAATTGTGTCTTTGTTTGATTGGTGTATGTTGGCGATGATACCCAAGGCAGGTGTGGTTTCCATTTTGAAAATAAAAATTTAAAAAAAGAGAGAGAGAAAAAAAAATTTGAGACTTAGAAAAAAGTTGAGAACCTCTGATTTTTCTAAGTGTTTGAAATTTAACAAAAATTGGCCAGGGATTTGTTTAGGGGGGTGATATTTTAAATTTCACTATCCACTTTTGTAACTTTTACTTAAAACTTGAAAAATTTTGCCAAGATTCTAGTTTAGAAAACGGTAATTTTTTAAAATCACTTAACACTTTGTTGAAACTTGAGGTTAATTGACACTAGGCCCGTAATTGGATTTAGGGAACCGGTAATTGACAATCACTTCCTTGTTTATTGGTTTTATAAAAGAGAAACTCGAAAAGAGATAAAAATTCGTCATTAATTATTTGAAGTTTATTTTTTTGAAACACTGGCGTAATAGTTTTAACTTATAAATTTAAAGTACCACTTGATTTAATTGTCTTGGGCTTATTTTATTATTATAATCACTGTCAGAGGGTTTTTATCCACTTAATAAAGTATCACAATACAATATGTAAACACAATGTTACATATTTGCGTGAATTATTTGAGGAAATTGAAGTAGGTAATCCTTGTTGTAAATTTAGTTGTACCTGCTGTTTATTGGACAAAAGGACTTAATGGTGTGTTTGCGATCTTATTTATCGAAAATAATTTAATTGTTGAAAAGCCGATAGCAACGTAAGGGACGGCGCGAGTTGTTTGTTTATGGAACTGTCAAAAAAAAAAAAATCAGCTGACTTGATCCAGGCAATTTAAGAGAAACAAAAAGGGACTGTAAAGTTGCCTATTCTGTTAATTTGTAAGTTGGTATAGATTCAATCTTGCCAACTTGAGATGGATGCGGAACGCCGCGTTTGGAGGTGTGTTTATAACGAACTTCATATGTGTTATTCCGTTGGAGTTTCTAGGATTTTACCGCGCGTGTGCCGAACGTTCCCGATGTGCGATTGTTGCGTCACGTGATATGAAATGCTTCTAGAACGTTTTGGCGCGTCCTTCAACGGTTTCCGGTCAAGCGTCTCGAAATTGTTTCTAGAACAATCTGGCGTGTTTTTTTTAACGGTTTTTTGAACATGGTTAGAAATGATTCTAGTTCTGACAGAGAGAGAGAAAAAAAAGGCGGTAACAACGGCTTTTGTAGGGAGGCATGTTAATTTCAATGTATAATGCTGTGGAATAATTTACAGGGAGAAGATACAATACAATATGAGACATTACACCAAGTCTGAAAGCATTTTATGAGCATGAACTAAGTTTGCAACGAGAATAATTGCGGCAAGTTTAATTTATGGAGTCTGTTCTAATTCCCAAAGAAAGCACCGACGTTGGGAAGCCAGTGTAATAGGTAGGATTTGGCAGTGCAATGCGTGGTTTAGTACGGGGAAACGCGGGAATGCGGGAGAAGGAGCGGAGGGAGGTTAGGTAGGAGAATTTGCGGGAGACAGTGGGTGTGTGTGTGTGTTTACCCTGAGAGAGGTTTTCTTCCAGGGAGCTCGGCTCGGGACCTACGACTAGCTCAGCGTCGGCAGGCCTCGGAGCTCTTCTTCAGGATCGTGAATCGACAGGCAGTCTTATAATTGGGGATTGACTCGGAACTTTATCAATTAAAACACTCAGATGCTTTCAGAACTCAGTGGTTTACTCGGTAAAAGGGCACAGACATAGTAAGTTTACACAAGGGGAACAGGCTAACCTACAAATTACAAATAATATTACGGGCAAATTCTCTGATTCTCTCTGGAATATTCTACGAACGGCATGGTTAAATGTGACTTGAAATAGAATTACAACACAATGAAATGGGGATAACCAAGATACAGCTCACGATTGGGAATGATGTGGCTCGGACATGGTGAAGTCGGACGCCGATCGCGTGTCCGGGTAGTACTCCATCGCCAGGTCCACGGTGAATGGTGCACCTCGGGGAGGATGTTGTCAAGGCCAAGTCCACAGAGAGAATGGTGCGTCGAGAGCGCGCGGGCGGAACCGGGGCCGCGTATGAGTGATGTCTATTTTTGTCGCTAGGGGTGCTAACCTAACGAGTGGCTAGTATTTATGGGGTATTTGCGTTATGTAACACAACCTACAACTAAAACAACTTTTGGACAAAGAAATTTGCAATATTTCTGTATAAAAGTATTTAACATCCTCCCTCTACCAATAAAAACCATTACAAAATTAAACGAATTCGAAAAAAGTATTAAGTTATGGATTATGGATACGGGAAGGAAGAATATAGATATGATGTTACAACTTAACAGATTAGTTTAACGGTCACGGTATGTATTCTCATAGATTTTTTTAATTCATTTATTACATTATAATGTTCCTCTAGTAATATTTTAACACAATTACGAAAACTTACTTAATATATTTTTTAACAAACTTACAACAAAACTTGTCCAAATTTATAAGCCATATATAAAACCATGTACAATGTGACCTTACAACGGGGTACCCCAGTAAGGTCACATTTTTTGCGACTTTTGTAAAATATTATGAAATAAATAAAAACTGTTAAAAAACAGACACATGATCCGCGAGTAAACTATAAAATAAGTTTTTATGGAAATTGTAAATTATACCCTTCTTTAATACATCTTCTTGTACATTAATACATTCATTTCACATTTTTAAGATGTTGATCCCAGTGAGATGAAACGATTACTCAGCTTGATAAGTAAGGAGTCTTATCACTGTGCACATTCGAAATTCGAATTAGTTTAATCGATTCATTTGTTTCATCGTTTTTTTTGTCATATTTTTATAGGTTTCTGTGCATTCCTAAGATGACACATATTTGTTAAATTCATATCACTGTTCACATGGGAGAACAGTATTAATTTAATCGATTCATTTATTTCATAGTTTTTTTGTCATATTTTTATAGTTTTCTGTGCATTCCTAAGATGACACATATTTGTTAAATTCATATCACTGTTCACATGGGAGAACAGTATTAATTTAATCGATTCATTTATTTCATAGTTTTTTTGTCATATTTTTATAGTTTTCTGTGCATTCCTAAGATGACACATATTTGTTAAATTCAGATCACTGTTCACATGGGAGAACAGTATTAATTTAATCGATTCATTTATTTCATAGTTTTTTCTCATATTTTTATAGTTTTCTGTGCATTCCTAAGATGACACATATTTGTTAAATTCATATCACTGTTCACATGGGAGAACAGTATTAATTTAATCGATTCATTTATTTCATAGTTTTTTTGTCATATTTTTATAGTTTTCTGTGCATTCCTAAGATGACACATATTTGTTAAATTCATATCACTGTTCACATGGGAGAACAGTATTAATTTAATCGATTCATTTATTTCATAGTTTTTTTGTCATATTTTTATAGTTTTCTGTGCATTCCTAAGAAGACACATATTTGTTAAATTCATATCACTGTTCACATGGGAGAACAGTATTAATTTAATCGATTCGGTACATTTATTTCATAGTTTTTTTCTCATATTTTTATAGTTTTCTGTGCATTCCTAAAAGATGTACATATTTGTTAAATTCATATCACTGTTCACATGGGAGGAGGAGGAACAGTATTAATTTAATCGATTCATTTATTTCTGTAGTTTTTTGTAATATTTTTTATAGTTTTTTCTGTTATTGCATTCCTAAGATTAAAATATATTTGTTAAAATTCACATCACTGTTCATGGGGAGAACAGTATTAATTTAATCAAGAGTCATTTATTTTCCATTTTTTTTTATGGGTCCTACATATTTATAAGATGATACATCCTTTATAAAGGATCTTATTACTGTACAAGTGCAAATCAAGTCATCCCTGAAACCTTCCACATCTGCTGCCTCGCCAAGCCTCTGAACTCTGCCTGAGGGATCCTGGGACCTACCTAGTCAGGAGTAGCCGGCCCTGCTCGGGCTAGCCAGGACAATGATCAGGCAGAGAACAACCTTATACAGTGTTCTCATTTTAGCACTGGGTACGAGAGACCAGAAGAATGGCACCCCTATAAGGCATACCCAGAAGAGATTGAGCGTATTTGAAACCAGCGCCCTGCATTTACAGTTTTGTGCAGACAGGTGTCCAGAACCACACTTGTCGAGTACAACTTGTTAGGTTCTGAAATGATAATGTGGTTGGTTCCTACCTTAATTGCTATTTATCTAGTCCTTACCTTCTCAACATAAACAGTACGTTTTTAAAAAATGGAACACAGTGATCGTTTTTGAATGCTCTCTTGTTACCCATAAAAAAAACTACTTTCGGGGAGCATGTTCATTCATAAAAACATTCGGTATGTATTTGGTTATCCTTGTCCTTTTAGACATTTAATCTATCCCTTATTACAATCAACCAAAACCATCATTATTTTTCCGTGTTTACAGTCCACACAAAAGTTTTATATGCGAAACCCCACAATTTTCGTGTGGGTAGTTACATTTGTATAACACCACTTCTCAAATGCACAACTACCGTCTTCCCAATGAAACTCTCAATCAAGTAACCATCAAATTTACGATCAAGTTAGGATATCGATTAAAGTAAATTAAGGCTCCACTCAACAAAGGACTAGTTATAAAAAGTATCCACAGAGTAAAAAAATGTCAGCGGTATCTCAAACGTCATTCGGTTCGCAATCCAAATACTGAATAACGCGACATTCTCAATTTCCGGGTAAATAACCCGAATAATGGAATTTTTCGTGCGATATTCTAGTATTTTAAAATAATAACGTACATTCGAAATATGTCTTTGTGTATGGTTTTGACAATAGAGTAGACAAATTTAAAATGAAATGCAGCCAACTTCATGTAGAAAAACCAGCGTACTAACACTATTATTTTAAAATAAACACAACATGGGAAATATGGACCACTTTTGTTACAAAATCCCACCATTTTTGTTAAAAAAATAACCGAATTTTCCCAAAGATTACTCGAAATTCAACAAAAAATAACACCACTTTTCCCAAAAAATAGTGTCCTAGGTAGTTACCTAATAATCAATAATTAGTTAGTACATTTTAACAATAATGTTTGTTGAATAAATATGATATTATAGCCTTTTTGTGTCTACATTTCATGCAGTTAAATTATTCGGGTACCTCTGCGTATGTATTACCGACTGCAAGCAATCTAGGTACAAACTAATATCTAAATTACTGATGTGCCGATGTTATTGTTGCTAGATCTCGTCGTAAAGGCGTAGAAAACAATTATTAAAATAATTCTCAAACTTCTTCTAACTGCTAACACTAGCTCAATTTACGATTTAATGGGAGTATTTGACGTTCGACAGATCTATGTAAAAATTAAACACAAAATTTACGCGTAATTCGAACAAAGATTGCAAAATCCAGCACTCTTTTCCACCTTCGGTCAACGAAGTTTTAGATGCTTTGCAAACAAAAATATACAACATGCTACCAGAAAACGTTAAACAGATTCAAACACGGAAAGCGTTCAAAAAAAAAGTTTAAAATTTGTTCTATTGATCGATCCTTTACTGTAGCTGCAGCAATGACTGTGTAGACTGAGCCGTTCATTCAGCCGTGATCGTACGACTCCTGGTAAACCGTACCACGGCTCAATTGAACTGACTCTTTTTGACAAACCTTGGAACCACGTAAGAAAGATTGTTTATTAATTTTAAAAGATATGCAATACATACATATCTCAGATGTTCGATAGAATTCATACGCATTTCTACGATGACGCAACTTTCAATAAGGTCCTTTGTTCTAATTTGTTTATATAAAATTATCGTATGCGTGTCTAAATTCTGCAAGGCTAAATTCTAAAGACTCACAATTAATATTTGGCGCCTTGGCGCATCTTAAAGCAATTTTTTTCAAGGTTTCACACATTTGTGTGTGAGATCAGAATAATCACCGTATTTACACGTGTTAAGATACTGTACAGTACGTGAACGACGCCTGACAGTCTGGCATCTGGACGTTTTGTACCTACAAGTGTTTCTTTGAACTGTGTTATATGAATATGAACTTGGGTATGAGTTCATGAACTGGAAGCCTGCTCTTAATATGAGCCATCCTTCAATTGAATCATACAAAAATATTGAGCTGGTTTTGTGACTCCCACTCATAACAAAATTAGTCATGACCCATCTTTACTTTACTGGTGTCCTCACCCAAAGGCCCTGTCATTGACAGTGTTACGTAAAAAAAGGGTGACCCTACGTTAAATTAGTAAAAACGTAAAAATAGCTGGGCAACCAATTACGATGCGTCCCTCCAAAGTTCACAGTAATCAACCAATCAGGTGATTTTGCCGCTCATAATCAACCGATGAGAGCCATACTATCATTACCGACCATACAGAACAGGGTAACAGGAAGCGACTCCCCAGCGCCCACTGCTGCTCGGCGGCCACTTCTGTTCACCACTCACTTCCCATCCGACAAGCAAACTGTCACCAGCGACTCTGTAAGAGTTTGCGGCTAAAGTGCCATTTTGTCAACCAAATCTGATAGGCAACGTATTTTCGCATGCGGGTTTGAAACCCGGTATCTAATCGTGCCCTTTTACTGTAAAACACCTAAGATGGTGACTTGTAATTTAAAACTAACTTAAACTCAGTGTGGAGATGCCCGACCCTTGGGTTCCTGCCTGCGGCTCCCGCCGGCCGCATCGATCATATTAATGTGAGACGCCAAGGCTCCGATCTCCTCATGTAAGCTGTTTCTACCTACCTTTTGTTATGTGTTGTACTTGCCCTTGCCATAATTGATACACCCGGTTGTAGAACTTCATCAGAGAGAGAAAGATATTAATTTGATGTCAGAAATAGAACCTTTCTATTAGTTATACGATTGCACATAACCTGTAATGTCTAGTATCACTATACAATAAATTCTGTACTCCCTCGCCTCATTTAACGTAGATTAGCTATTACCTCACTCCCAATTATAAGACTGCGGTCGACTCACTCGACTCTGAGAGAGAGGAACCCTCATTGCTGCACCGGATCTGAGCTAACCATTGTCCGGACAAAGACGTACCTGACTTGGAGACTAACACCTGGGTAAGTCCGCTGATATTCTTGTCTCCTCACTCTCCAGAAACACAATCCTGACACCCACCGTGGTGCATTCTCTCCTACCCAACCTTCATCCTACCCATCCCCCTATTTACATGCCACAACACTGGCGTCCAACGTGGGGCTTTCTTCCTTCCCGACCTCCTAACCTTCCCCTTTCCCATCTTTTCGAACCACAACAACAGTAAAGCAGGTTTTAAACAATTTTTTTTTTCATGCTGATTCCATATGGGTTATCTTTTCCTATGGCAAATTCTACAGAAAATTCCATAGAGAAAAAGACAATCTATATGGAATCTGGATGAAAAAAGTTTCCTCGAAAACCTACTTTACTGTAGTACTGTATAAAACCTTGTTGTGATGTACTGTATAGTGTTGTGTGTTGGTAGCGATGTTGATAAATTAAAATAATATATTACTATATTGGAACTTGCATACTATATTTTGAACATAGACAAAATGTGCGATATATTTTGCTAAAAATTCGCCCCAATACAGGTTCGCCTACTGGGGCGGGTTATGTACAACTATAAATATATTATACTCATGCTAATTCTTTGTAACTATTTTCATGTACTCGTATATTCAATAATGCATTTTTTCTTTTTAATATTTCTTATAAGGGTATTTTTGGTCATGCATCTGATAAGAGAGCCACAATTCTTACTTTGGTAGGTAGATAATATTTCATTTTCTTCTATTTACAAAATATTTCATACATATATTAGGTATCTTCAGGACCGTGATTCACTCTTTCTTTTCCTCGAAAATATCCTGTACACAGCATCCCCAAAGATGCTGTGTTCTCTAAAAAAAATATTAAAATTTGACAATTAAAAAATTGAGGATTTTCGGCCAGACTAAGTCGCGATTCGGGCATTTGTTCGTGTTACGTATTACGTATACCACTGGGTTTCACTCCCCTGCTCTGCGAGAAGGGAAGGAGTAGGAAAGGGAAATAATTTAGAATTGAGGAAGAAGAAGAAGAACCAGCCGACGTTAAACTTATTGGGAAAGAAACTCCGGAAAGTGCTGAAATGGCGCGTCAGCCGAGTGGTGATAACGCCCCAAGGTCATATTTCAAGGGTTCGATTCCTAGCTATTTCAGTGGGGCTTGAACATCTCGATATTATTCCGTTCTTATAATTTAATATCGAACTCAATTCCGTGGGTATTAAGTATTAAATATCTACGGTTTGGAAGTAAACTGCAGAAATTTCATAAAGTGCGACTTAAGTATTATTATTTTAAAATGAATTATTTCTTAAATATTAGTTTTAAAATTTTAGTTTAGAATTATTAGTTTTAAAAAATTTGTTTCTTAAATACTAGTTTTAAAAAAAACTTCTTTTAAAATATTAGATATAAAATATAAATTTTAAGATATCGGTTTTAAAATATTACTTTTAAAAATATTAGTACCTGTTAAATTATTATTACGTATTAAAATATTGTATATTTATTGCAATATATTTAAGACAAAAAACATAATTATTCAGAATTAAGTCAATAATGTAAACATTAAAAAATTATACATTCGTCGAGAATAGGCTGCAATAGGTGTGCTTACATTATAGTTCAGTCAACATTAGTTTCTAACTAGGCAGTGCCTGTTCTAAGAAACTAGTCATGCCGTGGCATGTTGTGCAAAATTTTAGTTTATTTTGTACATTGGTATAGATTTTGAAAGTTGGTACATGATATCATTTAATAAAGATGTTCCAATATGAAAATCATACAGGTATACTGAAAGAGAATTAACAAAAAATTAAAAGAAAATGAATGAATTGAAATCGAAAAGAGAAAACTACTCGTAATAAATTATCAGATGGCAGTTTTTAACATTTTTTTCTGGATCTGTTCTGCCTAAATCTATTAGCAATTTATTTAGCTATTTTTGAACCGGAGAATGACATTTTATGCAAAATAAGATGTGAAGGGATTTTATTGTATGTCTTCGGTCCGAGGTACGAGAATACCCTTTTGGTAGATCGCTGTGATGCTCGTTGGAACAGATAAGTCATTTCTGCCCTTACTTCTAGTCTGCTGTATACATTCGACTATTTTCATTTTCGTTTTATTTTTATGAACATACTTTACTACTTTTTTTATACACCTCTGTCGAACATCATGTGCATACAATCTCTTTACGAGAGCGTCGCTCGAATATCTGAAAGGTTTCTTCATGAGTACACCTCGTTTGCTTACGCGTGTATCCTTTATCCAATACCTTGATCTTAAATGTTAAATGTAATATACATGTATTCCCATATTGTATTTAAAAAAATATGTATTAAAAAATTAGTATGAACTAAAATATTAGCATGTGTTAATAAATTAGTATGTATTAAAATATTAGTATGTATTAAAATATTAGTATGTGTTAAAATATTAGTAATAATAATAATAAATGTTTTTTCCGGTATGTGGGAGGTCAGTGCAGTCCCACACATTCCATACAAAATATACATAAAATATTTACAAAATAATATACGAAATATGTACAAAAGTTTTAAAAAATAAAATAATAATAAGATAGTAGGTGAATGATACATCACACATAAATCAAAAATTTAAATAAAAACAAAAAAAAATTTAAAATAAGTACATACAAATAAAGCCTTTACGGTGCTGTGGCATTTAAATTATGAGTGGCTAATATCTTTCTCCAGTATGCGTCGATGCTGGAGGCAGGACAGAGGCATGATGAGGATATTCCCGAAGCTGTTTATTCTCTCCCTCATTCCACCCACCCTGGATCTTATAAGGGCTGCAAAACCGGAAACTCGGACCTCCGTATGTCTTAAAATATTAATATGTATTAAAGTATTAGTACTTACGTATTAAACTATTAGTACCTACGTATTTAAATATTATTATTAAAGTTGAATTATTTTTTTTTATTATTTATTAATTTGTTATATTTGTTTTATTAACGTATTTGCCCATCTCACTAGGTGTTAAACGCCCGTGTTGAGGTGGAAATTTACAGGGGCGGTTGTTCAACTAGGATATTTAGATGACAAATAGATTAACAGATTGCAAATCAATTTTTTTTTTCAAAGGTATTATAATTTAATTAGTTTTAAAATATTAATGTTTTAATATTAGTGTCAAAATATTTGCTAAATTTTTGGTGAAATTGTTCAAATATCGAAATTATTTCTTGAACCGATAACCAATTTCATTGGACTGTCGAAAATCAGTATATCTCATACTTTTAGGAATTGTCTGTTCAGTGGCATTAATAACGCATTGACTGTATTCCGAACAGGGTTGTAATTAACGCCGGTTAGCGCTAATCTGGATGCCGCATGCTTTAATTACAGCTGGTTAACGTTGCGTTTAATGCTCACTTTAACACTAACTTGACAAAGGGTTCCCACTAACTAAGGTTTATAATATTCGAAGCGAACGGAATGTTATGACCTGATTTCAAGGTTGGAGGGTTCTGTACCTTAACATTCTCCGTTGAGGGTTTAAGCTATAATGTGGATAATAATTTCCCAGAAGCGTTTCTAGAAATAGTTCACGTAAGGAGTAAGATGTGAATGTGTTTTACTTATTAATGTAATATTTCATTTAAATATCTTTATTACAACACACTAGTGCCTCTGACGCCACTAGCGGATAGCATCCCAAACGCCTTGTTTGCTACTCATGTCTCGTTTATCCAATAGCTAGATCTCAATTGTTACATGTTAAATTTAATAGACCACTTACTGAATTAGAGTAAGTCCGTAAAAATATGGCTAAAGAGGTGTCTTTCCTTGGAAAAATTGGGAATTTTTTTAATAAAAAACTAGTTTACTAATTTATAAAATAATATTTGCACCACACATAGTTTACTAGCCTAGTGAGTTCTCTATCTAAGTAATGTAGGTAGTTTCAAAAACGTTACACTGAAATGCCAGCTGATTTATGAAGAAGCAAGAAGGTAGACATTTATATGATATACTCGTACATGATTGCTGGCAGATTTTATGAATGCGGCAGTAATGTAAAAAAAAACACTGTTCAATGCATTCTGCACGAACCTATATACCTATGAGACATGGTGTCACTACCGAAACAGCTCAATGGAACGACTCAGAATCCAATATAATAACGCCTTTAGAATTATGTTTAGATATTGAAGATTCAGCAGCGCATCGGCAATGTTCACGGAGCAACGAATGGATTCGCCGGCCTGATGAGACACCAGGTCACAGGAGCCAGGATGCGGCTAATAGCCTCTGACAACACCGTGGTAACCGCAGTCTACCAGCACCAAGTGCCACTCCTCAGTGAGCGCTGGGTCCGAGCTCTTTCAGGACCACATAACTGTTTATTGCTTATTTAACTTTATTTTTTAATGCTTACTTTTATTTACTATTTTTTATCAAACTATTATCACTTTTATTATACTATAATTTGTATCACACAAAAAAAAACGTTTATTTTTGTGATCTAATCCTTACGCGTGTCTTTTACTCCTTTCTATATTCTACTTTCTTTTATAATTTAATTTTTTTAGTATTCCATTTCAAATTCCCCAAGTTTTCTTCACAAAATTCTGAAATAAAAATAAAAAATACAAATAAATTTAAAAAGTTATTAAACATTCAAACCATAACGGTAGTTTTGCGCCACCCTATATTTACATACAATATGTATAACCATATGGGACGTGAGGGATTGCACCAACCTTCCACGTTCTGGAATAAAATACGTATTATTTTTATTATTATTAACAAATTTTAGAAGTGACGGGGAGAAAAAACAACTTTGGTGAAACTGAAAATAGTACAAAGGGAACCGGTATATGAAATCAAATCAATAATCCCGAAGAAGCCAAACTGTGTTTTTTCGTCTGTAAAGTAATGAAAAATTATTTAGAGTATGAGAGACAATATTTTTTAACACACTCAGAATTGACCAATGGATGGTCGGTGATTGGGTTTTGAGCTCGACCCTTTGAAAAGAGCGGTACAGAAAGTCAGAAAGAAAGTTTATCTGGAAATGCTGATGAATATCTAAAGCGATGGAGGCAAATATGTTTAAAATTATATTTGAGTTGCGTTATTGCAGGGGTTCTTCTTCAAAAATTATACCTGGAGCAAATATGGAATAAAAAGAGTTTTTGACAAAATTAATTTAAGCATGCGTTCACCCAAAAAGGACCGATGTGATTTGTGTGTGGGATTTTGCAAATAATGATGTATCAGGGTTTACAGAAAATACACAACATTAAAGAACTCGACAAGAGCACATAAAAGCTATGACAAGGAAAATGAAATGTATCTACTTAGCTAGGAACTAAGTAGATTTTTTATTTCGCTGGGAAGAAAGCTATACGTTATAATGTCTATACTGTAAACAATTATATTATAGCGGCTACTTAACTAACATGCAATAACACCTTGCCTAAAACACCCGAACACCCCAGCAAAGGTTTTCCTAGTGAGGTGTTCACGAAATATTACAACTAAACCAATTACATAAAAGTACTTTTTAATATACACTCCACTATCATTTATACCATAAACAATAATTGCTTGTCACAGTTAACTACAAGCATAAGAATATAGCACAAATACTTTTTAAAAGTAACTAATAAATGTGGCATTAGGTCGAAAAATGACACCAGAGAGTATATAAAGAATAAAATTTCACTAAGGATATAAAAGTAAGAGATATGCGTACATATAAAACATAGATGTAGACTTAGGTTAAATTAATATTAATTAAAACTATATTATAGTATAGCATTCTTGCACTTACCTTCCGTGCAGTTAAATAGATCCATCACATCTGCACTCACTTCATGTAATCTAGGTACAAGCGAGTGTTTGTAATGCTCAATCCTGGTGTTGTTACATTTAAACAGGATTTTGGAACAAGTAGCTCTCGTAGGTATATGAAATTAAATGAGGTTAATTAAATCAGTGCTGTCTATACCACAATTTACGATTTTGAACATAAATATCAAATCGGGAAATAATTCTTAGTTTTAGTAAATTTAGTTCTTTCATCAAGTAATTATAGTTAATGCTTTCAATGTCAATACCAAAGTTTATGATAAATTTGTCTTAGGATTTTATGTAGAATTTTTTAATAAGGAACTCCAGTGAAAAATATAATCGCTTTAAAAATATATATTCGTATAGATCAGCAAATGCCGATTCTGAATATATAACTTTCATTGTATTTAATTAAACGTAGATTTTATAAATCGTTATATAAAATTGAATTAAAAACTGTACCATCAAAACACCATGTTCTGTTGGTACCACTTCTTCTGACGTCACACATGCCGTTTTTGAGCCCAACTACAACCAGATAAGTTGTTTTTCATGCTTTTGGCTTATAATTTCGCTGGTTATAGTTTCATTTCGCTCGTAAAATCATTATGTTTGTTTATTGCGACTAGTTGCTTGAAAATTCATACCAATTTTAACGAATTTGTCTACGTAATAATAATCTATACCCCTTCCAACAACAATGTCATTGGCACTTTGGTGATTATTTCTTCAGTTATTCTGGAAGCGGGGGATTTCTAATGATAACCTATTATTTCTTACAATGCATAATAGATTTATTTTTATTTCAATTTATCCAACACATTCAAGTTAATATCTGTCTACTGCTGTCACGGACTGTTGAAGTCCGCAGATGCGCAATGCGCATGCGTCTGTTTCAGAAAAATGAAAGAGGCTATTAACGCAAGCGATTCTGATTTTAAGCTAGTTCTTAAGAAGTGAGCTATGGACTTTCTTTGAACGCTGATAAATTGTTAATTAGTTGCGGATATGAATGTGTTTTTACACTTTGGTACAATTCACCTACATTAGTAACGAGACGCTGATATTCTACAATGTTTCCTTCAATTAAAAGCAGTTAAATTTGAGTATAAAGTTCTCGAAGTTTTGTAAGAAATTCATACAATATCGATTACTGCCTATTAAACCGCTAATCCGACTGGCTCGTGTGACGTCACACCCAACAAGCCATAGATGGGCTTTGGTGGGCTTTAAAAAATTGTAACTTTAACAATAATTTTAACCATGAATACGAACTTTAAAAAAATTAAAAAAAAAACAGAAAATTAAGTTAGGGTGTCAACATTAATAAAAAATTAATAAATAAAAAAAAATGGACTGGAGCTCCTTATTGAATCCTAATGTATTTTAAAATGGGGGATCAGATCGAGAAGTTATTATCCACTTGACTTTGATTTACACAATGTTTTCAAGATTGAAATATTTCTAAATCCCCGGGAATTTTGAAGAATGAAGCCAAGCATTTTAATTTCCTTATTTTTAATTGCGTTTCTATAGGATATGTAGTTTTATTTAGAGTTCAAAATTATGCCCAGGTCATTAATTTCATCGACAGAGGTAAGCGTTAAGTTATTAAGTTGATGTGGACAAATAATTGACTTTTTTTTAATTATTAATTATTTTTATTGAGATTTAAAAACCTCATCGTAATATTTAATCATTGAAGAAAATAATATTCACATAACCTAAATGAAAGATGAAACCGGACCAAAGGACAGAAACTAAAAATATTCAGTCGCATCTGGGACTCGAACCCAGGTCCTCTGCCTATCCGGGGCAACGCTCAACCGACTTAGCTAATGAGAGAAGTTCAATTTGTGTCATCTTCATCGATATCATATCTCAAATTCAAGATTTGTGAATATTATCTTCCATTTTTAATCTCATATTATTGGCAGCTATTTTTATGATGTTTACAAAGTTCTACCCGAACTCAATTGCAAACTTAAACAGTGTCTCGGATTTACATCCGACTTTTTATTTATATGAGACATCTATTGACTTTTTAGCGACTGAAATATTTTTAGTTTCTGTCATTTGGTCCGGTTTCATCTTTCATTTAGGTTATGTGAATATTATTTTCTTCAATGATTAAATAATTGACTGTCTCATTTTATAAAATCTCATTGAATGACACTTATTTATGTTAAGATAAAGTTTGTGAGTACACCAATTAATTAACCTGTTTAAGTTATATTGGAAACAGATACAATCTAAAGCGGTTTTAATTATTTCAAATATTTTTAAACCGTCTGCAAACAGTACTACATATGTTAAGCTTATTATTTGTTTCACTCGCACTTATCTAATTTATTTACCTGTAAACTGTATGTACGAGTATGGAAGTAAAATAAATAAATACCTTTTCGTAAGTTTGGTCGCTAAAATGTTTCAATAATCAAAATGTTTATCAATAATTGACAAAATACGTTGATTTTTCAATTGATTTTTGTAGTTTTCGGAAGTGGTTTTCAGATTATTTTGCTCATAATATCACATAACCTCTGAATGTAGTCCTCATAAAGGTCCCTATAATAATAATAGTAATTATAGAATCCCCTCACATTATCGGTTCAAAGTTTGCAATCGCATCTGTAATGTCTTTGCTAATCTAACCTCAAGACAGCTTCATTAACCGAACCCTCGATAAAGTAAAGCCGGGCGAGCAATAAAGTAGGAAACCAAATTGCCTATTGTGGAACATGTCAATATTTCAGTACCACGGAACAGATAAACCCTAGAAGTATTATTTTTTTTCTATTCGGTTTACAGGTAAATTAAGCAAGGATAATACAAATAATATTATGATATCGTATGAAGCTATCACTTTGTAGTTAATCATTATAATTTTGTATTGTTGATATTTTAAAGCTTTCACCCATTAAGGGCGATCTTGGCCATGTTTAATCAGTTAGATTTTAATAGTACAGATTGTTATATAATAAATTTGGGAAAGAGACATCACGTTAGGGTAGAACAGGACAGAGCATCAGAGAGTGGTCGGTAGAGTGGTACGGGGAGAGGAGGGGAAGAAAGGGAACATCCTTAATATCGGACTTTGGGTTACAAACTTTCTCTGTCTCCATTAAGATATCTCTGTATTTTAATTTTATTTTACATGTGTACATTCCTGAAGAAGGTTGAGTCCAACCGAAACCAGTCGAATTCAGAAATATATATAAATAAAATAATTTGACTTAAACCAAAAACATTTTTAATATTACAATGTCAAGCCACAAACTGATTGCTTCCTTCGATAAAACAAGATGTAATATTTGGCCAAATACAATTGAATACATTAAGTTACAGTGGAAATTTATAAATTTGTGTGTTTTTAATCCCCAATGACTTAAATTTTGATTTTTTGTGATAAATTGGTCATTTGAGGGGTATTGAGACTTGGAAGGCAGGGAAGTTCAAATTTAAATTTTACCAATTCATGCAAAAAGTTTAAAAATTGGACACTCAAAGAAATCATGGTCCAGAGTATCCTCTAACCCACAATCACAGTAAGGCGAGCTGGCTATGTGGAACCTGGCGAAATGACATGGTCCAGAGTATCCTCTAACCCATAATCACAGTAAGGCGAGATGGCTATGTGGAACCTGGCGAGATGACTAAGACAACAAGTGTGACCTGGTCTCATTCGAGTTATGGAGGAAATATACAAGTGTATTTATAAAACCCGAGCTGGACAGGAATAAAAGGTTGTATTAATGAGTACTGATGACTTTTTAGAGAAGCTATTTTCCATTAGGAGGACCATTGGAATTTGTATTTACTTTTTAAAATTCTGAAATAGTCTCTAACCGAAACATGAATATCACTTAAAGGACAGTGAACAGTGGCTTCCTTAGCAATGGAATTCATTATAATTAAATGAAACAATAAAAAATTATTTTAACCACTTGATTTTTCCAATTATCAGCATGTTAATATAATGAATATAATAAATCCATATATTTACACTAGACTTAGTAACTATACTCCATTTGTCACCATGAAACAGGCAGCCGCCTTGAATGGTGATCTAATATATCTACTCCATGTAAATGTCTCCATTAAATATCATGTATTTCATAAATAAATAAATAAATAAACTTTAATTTTATACTCCGTTCAGTTTTGGAACAACCGTTCCTTCATTAGGGCAAACATTAAATAATTTTAATTATTGAAGGAGATATTAAAAAATCTCAAATGAAACATGAAACAGGAAAAAACACAAAAAATAAAAAAGTATCAGTCGCATTTGTAAATCGAACCCAGGACCTCTGTCTTACCAGAACAACGCTCTAACCACTGGTAACTATCTATTGTTGCCAAGCACCGTAAATGAGTATAACTTTTTACATATGCCACTTTATTTTAATTATGCTAGCAACACCAACAGTATGACTGATGGCTGACAGGTCAATTCTAGAGAAAGTTTTGACTAGAACACACCTTTGTCGTGAAAACCATTTTTAAAAAGGGGCATTTATCTCTCACTACGAACCTGGATAAGCCCGATCTCTGCAACTAAATTCTATTTCAGAAAGTCTATATTAATCGTAAAAAAAAATAATTTAATTTTTATTGAACTTCATTCTTATATCCAAATTTTACCCCATGGATAAATGGTAACTATACCATCTTCATTGGTGACCCCGACGTGATTAATATGGTCACCATCCTATAATTGATGACCCCGACGTGATATATAAATATGATATTATTTTATAGTTGCTGTATTGTGTTGTTGTATTAAAAAGCACTTGTAAATGTAAAGTAGATTTATTGACCATTCAGGTTGACACCGGTTTAACAAGTGACTCAGCAGAAGTTATGTCCCATAAACAAACTTATAGAACTAGTCCATAGAGTATATTAGTATATAATACCATCATCTCTCCTTTCCTATAAACAAAAAAAAATCACCAACATAGCCATTATCAAACAGCAAAATCCAAACACTATTCATGACAGTAATAAACCGTAAAATCAAAACAACATAACCATTATTACGAATACAGTGAAACACAATTAATTATAATCCGGTGGATTATATCTATCGGATTTTTTAACAACTCTGCCCGAACGGGTTCGAATGCTTGTCTCACTGCAAAACGTACACCTTCTTTCGATGAACTTTCGCCATTATACGATCAACTTTACATTTACAAGTGCTTTTTAATACAACCCCACACCTAACACCATGTTGTATTGTGGTGTTGTATTAAAAAGCACTTGTAAATGAAAAGTAGATTTATTGACCATTGTAATGGTCTTACCATCACCATTTTCTTCTAAGAACCCTGGAAAATATTTTTTTTATATATATACGTAACTTTCATGCTAGGAAAGCTTAAGAGAGCGACATCTATCGTCTTGGGAGCGTTTGATTACAGTGGATTACAATTCAATATTTTTTTGATTCAGAAACTCGTTAGAACGTAAAACCACGAGATGGCAGTTAAAATGGAGTGGGTTGCCTTATAAATTAACATCACGGGATTGGATCAAATCGAATGAAGGTGTTACCAATCAAACGGGCGTTTTACATAAATAACAATTAGTGGTGACAGGACAAAGGAAATGTCAATTGTTTATGGGGACCAAAAGGATTGAGTTCGACGGCTGATATTATAAGCAAAAGTCTAGAGGGAAAGTACAGGAGAGGTCATGAAATTTAATCATAATAAAGCTAGATAAAAGGGAATATATAACCATTGAAAGTGAGAGCAGAAAATAAAAATAATACACAAAATTTTAATTATAAATAAAAAACTAGAAGGTTATGATGTATTTTGGGAGGGGAAAGTGGATTTGAATTAGAATTTGGACAGAAAGACGCGTCGTGTAAGGCCAAGCGGAAAAACTATGAATTAGAGAAAATAATTGAGAGATAATTGAGGGTATTGTGCTCCGTTTCCAGTGTTGGAATGAGGAAATTGCAGATAAAAATACCCAAAAATTAATAAAGGTAATGAAAAATCAATTAAGGGTGATATCAATTGACCCGGATGAAAGTATATGCAGACGACAGGTACGTGCAAAAGGGGTAATGCAGTTAGACCAGGAGGAAGTAATGCGACACATTGAAACATCATTCTGGAAAGGTATATTTATTAACTCTGACAGGTGAGATAGGGTAAGAATTGTAAAGTATTTACACCAATATTAGGATCAATTGAGAATTGCACGAAAAGATGCGTTAATCGATTATTCACATGTTAGATCAGGAAAAACATGTTACCATCGGAAAATGCACTATAAAAATATACTGCTTATAAATTTGTCACCAAGAGCAAAGAGAATTTATAAAATTGGAGAACGTTAAAAATGCGCATATATAAATAAATTTCTAAGAAACATAATGGCTAAATTTACAAGATATCCGAGCTCATAGAAAACAAAAAGATTAGCAATAGACCATATTTTCAGAAAGAAAAACATAAATCTGAATTTTCTAATTTAGAACAAAATAACAGAAGAACGCTCTAGAGGATTTGAAATTGAAATTTTCTAAAATTAATAATACTTAAATTTGTTTAAAGATTTTTAAAATTTACTTCAGTAAATTAAAAAATGGTGCTGCAAATGGAATTACAATAGTTAAATGAAATGTGATTTAATTCATATTTTATATTGAACAAAATTCATTGCGAGTTTTATGAAAAATTAAATAAAATTGCGTTTAAAATTTTCTTGAAAGAATTGTCGATCTAAAATTTAATAATAATATAATGAATTTAAAACAGTGAAGTAAATGCTCAGCGTTAAAAAAAATTAGTGGAAGTTTAAAAACATCTGAGTCTCAAAGTTTCATATAATTCAGTTTTAATAATTAGAGTGGGATTAATTTCGTTAAAAAAAAATAATGAAGTTTTAAAATATTACCAAGCGTTCGGTTTACGGATTTAATTAATAGTTTGTTAAGAAAATTAAGTAATTATATTACATGAGTGCAAAAGTAATAATATTTTTAAAGTCAAGAAAAATTAATATCTAAAATAGGTAAAATAAATCTAATAATTTTTAACTTTAAATCAAGTCGAGTTCGGTAGACTTAGCAAAGATTTAATAAATTTATTAATATATTTAAATTTAAAATCAGTTTAGAACTAGTTTTAGACAAAATATTTATAAGGAAAAATATTCAAATTCAAATAATTCGGTTGAGATACGATTGATAAAATCGAATTTACTCCGAACATCAAAGTGAATAGAATAGAAAAATAAAACAACAAAAATAAATATTATTTAATGATATGCGGATTGAGGGGTCAATAAGTTTGGAAAAATTGTACAAATCGGTAGATCACGATTTGAAATTAGGAAAGACTAGATTGTTATTAAGTAGATATTTTTACAATCCAGGCAGGGATGTTCAATGATTTCCGAATTTCATAACAATGTGTAGACCCGTTTTGGAAAAATTATGAAATTTGTCGGAGTTCAGGTGAGTCAGCCAATATTAATATTCTAAGTTTTCAGATTCCCCAGGAAGCAGTCGTATTTCATTTAGGATTTATTAATATTATCTTCTTCAATGATTAAATATTTTAATGAGGTTTATATGCTTCGATAAGTTAATAAAATAAATTGAATTTTATATCACTTATAAAAAGGGAATAAAAAGAGAATTGCCTTGAGGGAAATTATTTCCTCATTGGTCTCCTGTATGGAGTTAAAGTAAAAAAAAAAAAAGAAAAAAAAAAGTTATTTTTGTGGTTACCGACGAGTTGACATATTTAAGTTAAAGTGTCCGAAATGCATATTGCTACGTATTATTTAGTTCTATTTATGTTTATTTAATATGTAGTGTAAATGGTTCGGTATTATTTATTAAGTTCTAGAAAAAAATGTGTACCTTTTATTTTGATCTGGACTGAAACTCTTTGTTTGATTTTATGTGTAGGGGTAAACCTCAGATCATATAATATAAACATATTGTGATGAAGCTATCATGGACAGTACAGTCCATGACAGCTTTTTGTTTGACAATCCCTCAAGGGGCACACAAACTCCAACGGATCGGAGGGCTTTGAAGCAGTGAATGGACGGTTACCTCGAGAGGGTTTCCTTTTTGAGTAAGAATAACCTCGTCGAATTTAATGTTTCAAAGACCCAATCATATCTGATTACGTCTAAAAGGGATCTAAATGACAATCTAATCTTCTTTAATGGAAGCAATCTTCCCAATAATCCCACCATTGATATGCTTGGTGTAACCTTAACTGACCAGCTCAGGTATGGGGGCTCCATCGAAGCCAAAGTAAAGTTAGCCTCTCAGAAGCTGGGCGTATTGTACAGAGCCCGCCCATACTTTAATAGTACACAACTGCTGACCCTGTACAAATCGCAAGTCAGCCGCACTGTAGAATTTGACAGCCACCTCTAGTCGGGAGCCCTAAAATATCTGAAAAAACCCTTGAATCTGTGAAGAATCAGAAGGTCCGTTTAATGGATTTGTCTATCTTAACAAACGCAATTGCAATCTTTGGAACACAGACGTCAGCTAGGAATCCCCAAAGATGATATAGGCCTTGAGGGAAATTATTTCCTTCATGGCTTCCTGTGTGGAGTTACTGTTAAAAAAAATATATATATATATAGATAAATGTCAGCAATCCGTCCCGATTTGCAATAAAATGGATGTTGCAAATTTATTTAAGACCTTTTGACTCTTAAGCCCCAGACAGGCTGATGAAACTGCATATTTGTTCAAGATAGATATTCTACATTTGAAAGAGTTTAATCAATTTCGACTGTAAGGAAACTTAGACACGCCCACAATACACTCCTATCGGTTTCCCTTTTCGGTGGCTCTATAGAGAGCAAGCCGATCGGGCGAAGGTTAAGTTAGGGGCCGAGGGAGGAAACGGTTGGCGTAACTACTTATCCAAAGGATTGAGTGGACCAAAACTGCAGAATAAAAAACAGTTTTTGTAAAATTACGTTAATTTTTTTTGTAAATATCACACAAAAGTCTGAATGCCCGAATCGAGTGGGACTATTGCATCCTTAATTTGGTTATTTTTAAGGCTTAACCTTTCCCATATCGTGAAAAAAAGCCTTCATGTTCAAATGATGTAACGCAGTGTTACCATGGGAGTTGGGAGGGGAAGGAGATGGAGTAGAAAAAGTTCCTGGCTATTCAGATCTGGTCATAAAATACGGCTAAAGCCATCTACCACTCTGAATACGTGCTTTAAAAAAAACTGATATTCAAATTGCTTTTTTTTAGGGGACTTTATTTCCGCATTGTGTTGATTGTTTTGGCACCCTCAGTAAGAAAACACTTTGCCCCTAAAATAAGATTTTCTCACAAGAATCCATCAGCTAAATTGTTTTGACGAGATTTCTAATTTGCCAACGTAATTCACTTGCTCCCTTGCAAGATATCTGTCACGTCCTGGCCTGTCCCGGCGTTGCCCGAGGCTTTAATCTTAGTTGCACTAAAAACTATATATTATGCTCTTGTTTAATCTCTCCTTTCATATAATGTTGTATATTGGGGTTCATGTTACAAGACTACACTAGAGCCCTTAAATGTTGCTCAAAAATTAATTTTTAAAATAATGTGCAAGAATTTTATTTTATATTCATCACATCAAAGTAAAATTATGACAGTAAGGCAATTGTACATAATACAGGCTCTCTGTATTTTTTTTAACAACATTGATGCTGCCACAAGGTCACAACAAGTGCGCAATACTAGAATGGGTTCTTCTCTAATGCATCAGCCGGCAAATAACAGAACATCATTTGGACAAAGAGCTTTTCTTGTAAAGCTCCTTTGTTATATAATAGGCTTAGTGATAACATTAAAAGTATAGACTAGATAAATTTATTTAAAAAAATGGTCAAAAAGTCTATGTTAGCTGAGTGGCCTTTAGGTTCTTAGGGTATTAGGCTGGGTTAAATAATAACATTTACAAAAACTATTTTTTACAGTTGGCACTTATATCATACTAACAACATTAAAGATGTCGTCGATTCTCCTTACATATTAACGTATTTTTATTTAAATAAAGTAAAAAATGAAGTGCATTTTTTTAACCTCATCATATGCAATTTTTTTTTATGAACCAGACAGTATATTTCTTTTTTTTTTAAAATTAAATGTCTTTCTACTGAGTCCCAGTATCGTAGAAATACCACAACTTTTTATTTATTTATTTAATTACATGTACGAGTATACATTTAATATCGGTGAAGGTAGGGAATTGAATTGCCTAATAGTATTGTATTTAAATATTCTTGTCCATAGGGCATAATGGATGATATATTTGCACTTCCGTATCACCAAACACGGCTCAAGCCATTTCAAGAAGGATTTTGATTGATAGTCTGTTGTGAATGTTGTTCAAAGATCGGGTCCTTTTGACCCGATCACTTCGGCAGTAGGTCGTGATCGATCCGGCTTGTGTAAAATTATCGTTCGACCCAGGACTAATACAATTGTCTCATTTCCGTGCAAGACTTCAGTCGCACCTTTGTTGCAATAAGAGTTATAAATTATTCATATACCTACCCATAAATGTGACACCTCACATGAGCGCCTCTGTCTGGGCGGAGCATATACAGGAGAACTATATCGGCACCGGTTGTGCAACGTTGTGAGGCGGGCTAAAGAGGGGGCTGTAGGAATAAATTCGTAAATGCGGGCCCCAAAGAGGCCCAAACAGATGCAGTAGCTCGTTCTATATACGAGCCGATTTACACAAAAACGAATCGGCGAAACGACCCGTTGTCATGAACTGTAACGGGTGTTTTGCACGTATCCGTCGAATTTCACGCACGTACACCGGCAAGGAAGGGATGAACGCTGCTAACTCCTTCGAACAGGCTTCATTTGGAATATATTTGGAAGCTCCGTCACAGAGGGGACTTGCAAAATCTGTTGGACGTATATATATATATATGATATTTATATAGGATTAGCAGTTGGTCACTATTGTAGAATCTGCGAGCCCTATACAAGACGCCCAGTTTCTTCGAAGCCAGATTAACTCGGGCTTCTATAGAGCCCCGATACTTGAGCTCGTCTGAAATAATTACGCCTAGCCTACCTAACTACCTATCAGATACAACAGGACTAACACAGGAATACAACCGCGCTGCAGTTGCAACACAATGCATTTCTGCTCGGGTCTGCTTTGACTAAATGCACATGTTAGGGTGAGCACCCCACCCACCCTGTGAGATGTTGCACCTGATATTTGAACAGGGGGTAGGTAACTAAATGGGAGACACGCCAAAAACGGCGAATTTCTTTTATATATATTGTCTCAGAGAAAATATGTACTGGAGGGAAAGCAAATATTTTACCCGACCGATTTACATACAAAATCATTTTAAATAAAACCTTCACCTAATTTATAATTCCTACACAAAACCATGTACAATGTGACCTTAGAACGGGATACCCCACTAAGGTCACATATTTTTCGAATATTGTTAAAAAAATATTTTTTTTATAAATAAATAATAAGCGATTTAAATAGCGATACAAATTTGAGAAATATCGGCTTAGCGAAGTGTTTACGCCATACACCTTAAGAGAGAAAGAGACAAAAAAGTTTTGATGTAACCGCTCGTGGACATCACAGTATTGAAGACAATTTTCCAAATCAAACATACTTCATACGGGCTTTACACACAATATTATTCAGTTCAAATATCAGCATAATTCACAGTATTATGGTATCTTTTGAAGCATTTACTAAAGCATTGTACAAAAAAATTATTGTAGAAATGTGTTCCATAGATTATATTCTTACTCTGTAAATCATTGTAATACCATTAATAATGCGTTTAACGTGCTTGAATATTATTAAGAGAAAACCGCAACCTCTGGAATCGTAAACTTCTTAACCGCTCAGCTACGAGATGAAGGGTTGAGTTGCTGAAGGTATATCTTATCTGGAATATTGTCAGAAAGAAAGAGAAGTATTTAAACCCCTTGTTAATATTATTAAGTAGACATAAATAAATTAGGGTTCTACGATCATGTACGAGGAGTGACATATCGGCAATTGGAAAAATCTATAATGTCAGCTTTTAAATAATTTATTGTAGCCGAAATGTGAATCCAATTTAAAAAAAAAAAAAACAAAAAAAAAAAACACTTTAAATATACATAATACAAATAAGATACATAAGGGTTACAAAAAATAGTGAGATCATTGAAAATTATTGAAGAAAATACAAACAAGCAGAAGAGAATAAAAGAAAATGGTGGAAGAGGGTATAATCTTGCAGATAAGAAAATTAGGAAATAGCGGAAGAGAATGCAGCAATACAGAAGAAGGATACAGAGGAGAGTACAAGAAAATGGCAGAAGAAAATCCATCAAACTAGCAGGAGAGAATACAAACATGCAGAGGAAAATACAAAAAATAGCAGAAGAAACAACAAAAAAATGACAGAGGAGAAAAGAAGCATGCAGAAGAGAGTACAACCGATCAAAATAGAATCAAAGAAAATAGCATAAAAGAACAAAAGCAAGCAGAAAAAAATCGAAATGTTGCAGAAGGTAATTCAAGCGAATATGTTTTTTGGACTACTAATATTTAGGGTTTTGCCTGCTTACCTCTGCAAGTAACGGAAGTGTTAATGCGACAAGCAGAGACACAGATTAATAACAAGGATTGAGGGCACCGGGAGAGATTGATTTCCTTTCATCTATCAGTTCCCGCAGGAAACACTAATGAATTCCGTAACCAGTACCCTATACCCGCAGAACTGTTACGTATGGAAAACATGTTGAGCCAAGAGCGTGCAATTTTAATCGTCTAAGAGTAATTCTTGTTGTATTTTTGTTTTGTGTGTGAATTGCGCACAACACTCCCAACTGCCTGGTGCCAGTGAGAATATAGAATTTAATTTATCATCAAACTATTCCAACTATAAAACATTGCAAATATAAAATTAAACAATAACTTTGTTTAGGTAACTTTTATTTGTTATATACTTTTGCCGACCGGGTTTCTCTACTACTGTAGTTTCTTCAGAATACTGTACTTCTTGAGTATACTGCCCTGAAGAAGCTACGGTAGTGGCAAAACCCAGTCGGCAAGAAGCATATAACAAATAAAAGTGGCGTAAACAAAGTTATTTTTTTTAATGTCACATCACAAAGTTACCGCTTCATACGAAAATACATATTACATTAATTTATAGGATCATTGTTTCTTATTTACTTACAACGGGCACCTTCGGACTGGATCAACTTAAACTTAATCTACGATATATAATATATATATGATGAGTTTCTTCACTCTTGGGAATACAATTCATAATGAATTGTATACTTTTTTGATAAAATTTTTTTGTTGAAAAACATATATTTATGTCAGAAGTGAACCCCATTTGCTCCTTCTAATATTGAGTATTTATGACTGAGAAATTTCTTTTATTGCTGACGGAACGGCTTTTAACATATATTTGAAACTGCTTTCGGGTTGCTTTATACTTACCTTCTGGGAGACAGAATGCATTGTGTTGGTTGACTGAATTTATGACTGCTGTGGTCTCCGTCTTATTTGCTAAATGAGTTTTATAGCAGTTTTTATCCCGCAGATAGATGAACTACGGGTAACCAGATATATTAACATGGGTTATAATATTATTATTTTACTACTTTCTTGTTACTACTTACTTATTACTATTTACTTATAATTTATTTTTTTTACCTACATTTTATTTTCTATTTACATCATTTTATTTACATATTATTATTTACCTATTTTTATTATTATCTACTTATTACTACTTACTTATTAATATTTACTTAATATTATTATTTAATTTTTATCATGTACTTATTCATTTTTACTTATTTTTATTCACGTATTATTATTTACTTATTACTATTTACTGATTATTATTAAATTGTAAAGCCGTTCATCTCAACACAGGATTGTCCTAGTGAGATGAGTGACTACTGTTTTTTTGTTTTTATATAAATATTAAAAATTTAAGAATAAATAAATATATACCTGGTTACCCGTAGCCATATTATGCGTTCAAAGCTATTTTCAAATAAAAAAATAAAAAAAATTAATCACTGAAATGAAAGAGTGAATCTGTTTCGCACCTGGCGGTGGTATTAATTGAATCGTTCCGATGCCTCCTGGGAGAGTTATTGCCGCCCTGTAACTTCACCGGAAGTGCCCTACTACTTCATGTTACCCTGCTTCCGGTGGAAGTGACAAAAGCAGCGGAATAGCAGGTAGCCGGAAGAGTGGCACTTTAAAATATAGACGAAATGGATTTTTTCACAAGGTGTTGTCAACTGAAATTGGACGAATCAGTACTATATGAGTAAATCAGCTGAGGGGACAAATGCGTCGGGTATTTACCCAGGCGTCGCACAGGCGAGTATGTTTATGAATAAAGTTTGCCATAAGTCGAAAACGTTTACTTGGTTAAAATCCCACAAAAATTATAGATTCTGAAAGATCGGTAGTCATCACACCACATGAAAAGTCTACGAAGAGGAAAATAAATTACCTTACCGAAATAAAAGGACAGGTGTGTGAAGAAAAAGCTTTAGAATTTGTACACACTATATCATTGTTTTCCACCTCAACATCAAAATCAACTTCTCTAACCGCAAAATCAAGTAGGCTACTTAAGACTAATACCACTGCCTTTCCGACAACCAGCAAATCTCCGGATTTTACAGTTCTCTCCAAGATCTGTGAGAGGTTCAGGATATTGGATCGAGCTTGTGCAGCAATCGCTTCTAATATCTTAAATAATTTCAACATAATCACGCAGGATAGTACTAATAAAGTAATAGACAAAGATAGATTGCGTCGCGCACGTCTGTGTGCCAGATCTACACTCATGAAAGCAAAGACTTAAAAGGGATAAAGTAAGTGGATTATTTTTTGGTGGTAGTCTTTTAATGAGTCTAGTTTTTGGACTGTTAATTCGTGGTGGAATTCCATTGAATTAGAATTGAAATTAAAAAAACTTTTGTTCTTTGTTCCACTTATTTATTTTCACCGAGACCGGTTTCATCCAACTACGGACATTTTCAGACTGGTAAATGAAATTCTTATGCTACGGTATTTATACAAACTTAGGCAGGGGTACACAACAATGTCTCTATATAATGAATGTTTCTATTTTGTTAATTTAAGGTATGTTACGTAACAACAGAAAGATCCTAGGAGGACTCTAGCTACTCGTCAACAACAACGGTAAAACGACGCGAGCGCCACGTTTGCCATAACGGCAGCTTGCACGCCCACGCTCGAGCACTCCTTTCCCACCCGGCTTCCGGATCACTACTTACTTGCCCACCGCCTTCGTTCCAGTTAACTGCGTCTCTAAAAAGAGCGCGCTAAAAGGCCATTTTGGTAGCCGCAAATTGTAACGCCATATTATCATGCATGCTGGGTTAACGCCCACTGTGCGAGATGCTGTTGTTTATAACAACAGAGCACCGTAACATGGTGACTCGCCCGGAACTGTAACTTAACTTCAGTGTACTGATGTCCAAACCCGAGACATCCACTTGGACCCTTTTTTGCCGCCACGACCATGACTGTAAGCTGACTTTGTATTTCCTCTTATGTGTTGTAACTTATTCGAGTCCCCGCTATCATGCCCGTTTAGAGAATATCAGAGAGAATAATCACCCGTAACTTCCATTTGAGGTTAGGCTAGCTGTCGATTATTGTAGCATAACTTACCATGTCTGTACCTTCCCCTGAATAAACTCTGAGTCTGAAAGCATTTAGTAAATTCATTTGGCATAGTAGTAGAGTCCCCGACCCCAACTATAAGACTGCCTGTCGGCCTGCGACCCTGCAGAGGAGATTCTTGGTTTGCCGAAACTGAGCTAGTCGAATGTCCAGATCCGAGCTCCCTGCCCAGACACCACCCTCAGGGTAAGTCTAAACCACCTCCAGTCTATCTAACTTCAACAGGTATTATAAGTTATTTTGTTAATTTAAGGCACATATAGGTAATTATATTGTTTAATATTAAAATTATGAATGATGTTACATAGTAAATAAATATTTTTAATTCATATTAATTTAAAATTAAGATTAAGTACAGTGGCTGATCTGTCTTCTTCATCACAATGAGCTGCTTAAAGGGAGGTAAAGTAGGGCTAACGGTTAAATTTATCAACGACAAGCCGACAACAGTGAAGTTATCTCCAAAAAACTCGTTTGGATGTGTATTTTGGCCTCCTATCCAAAATTCAGTTTTGTATAAAACAGGCACCGGAGCCGTTCCCATTAACACAGGTTGCTTCCCCAACATTTGGAAACGTTATTATCTGACATCTATATTAAAATATGGTATTAAATCTGACTTAATTAACTATAGACCAATATGACCAACATCTAAGATATCCATAATACCTAAACTTTTTTAAATACGATAATTATATAAAATTTCCCCATACTCGTATATTTACCATCTCATTGTTCCGAATTAACGTGGGTTTTTGTCGGGCAGATCAACTTTAACAAATCTCTCGTTATATGAAAACTATATATCAAATGCATCAGCTAAGAGAACTCATGTCGGTTTCATATATACGGACTTTATTAAGGCGTTTGACAAAGTATGCCATAAAATTCTCCTAGTTAAACTACGTAAGCTCGGTATTGATTGAAAACTCTTTTAGAACTGGTTCGCTAGCTATCTGATTTTTCTATCTGAGAGTTCTTCTAGTAAAAATAGTGGTGTACCACATAACTTAAATAAGTTAATGAATTGTACTCTTAACAAACTTTATCTTAACATAAATAAGTGTCATTCAATGAGATTTTACAAAATAAGTCAGCCAATTATTTGTCCATATAACCTCTGCGGATGAAATTATTTTTGACTCAATATTAAACTTTATATCCCTTTTTTTAAATGAAAATGCTTGGCTTCATTCTTCGAAATTCCAGGGGTTTAGCATTATTTCAACCTTGAAAACTTTGTACACATCTTTAATTCGAAGTCAAGTTCAATATAACTCCTCGATCTGGCCCCCCCATTTTAAAATACATTCAGATTCAATCAAAAAAATTCAACGTAATTTCCTAAGACACGTTAATTATAAAATCGGTATTCCCATTGAAAGCATTTACTATAATTACTTGATGAACAAAATTAACTTTACTAAAACGCTCAAATTAAAGAATTATTTCCAAATTGATATTGATGTTAAAAATTGTAAACGGTGGTATAGACAGCTCTGATTTAATTAACCTCATACAATTTCATATACCTACGAGATCTACTCGTTCCAAAATCCTGTTTAAATGTAACAACACCAGGACTGAGCATTACAAACACTCGCTTGTACCTAGATTATATGAAGTAAGTACAAAAAGGCTATACTATAATATATTTTCAATAAATAATTATTTAACCTAAGTCTACATACATGTTTTATATTTGCGCATATCTCTTACTTTTATATCCTTAGTGAACATTTATTTTTTATAATACTATCTGATGTCATTGTACGATCAGATACTTTTAAAAATGATTTATGATATATTCCTATGCTTGTATTTAACTATGACACGCAATTATTTTCAGTTGTATATTTATACCGTTGATATTAAATAAAATAATTTTTTTAATTAAAAATCTTTCTTGAAAAGAACAAACAGTTCCATTGACTCATCTGGAGATAAGAGTCGATAGGTAATATGTAAATTAAATTTTCTACTTTAGTTAGTTAGATTTCTTCAAATCGGTAAGACAAGGAATACCCCATTACACCATTGGATACCCGACCTAGCAGAGTTCACCAATTGACTCGCAGATACTCGACCGGCCCTCTATTTTACAGTCTATGTACCGGACCCTGAAGCGTCTGGAACACCTCTGCGTAGACACCAAAAGCATGACTTCCATTGGCTCCGCCGCATTGATAGTCCATGCAGTTTAGTCCTATCTCGGCACACTTTCATGCCTTATCTCCCTTCGTTACTATTTTCTATATTTATGGATCAAACTTTTAGAGACTTTATATTCAGCGTTCCTACATGACAGTCTACTTCAGTAATGTCTACACCGTTCCACGCCTCACTAATTTTAAAGCATGAACTAGTATTTTTTACGGTACAAAAACAATTTACTACCGCATCTCTGCACTCTAAACAGTCTCGTAATTAAAAATGTATTCGTTTAAAACTCGCAACCATTTATTTTTATGCGCCGTTTAAACTACGGGATCTTTAAAATAATTTACCGCGGGTGAAATTGCAACCGTTTTTTTATTACTATTAATCTATGCAAATTTCTTCTCGGAGTGTAACGTTAAATTGCTACCATTTTTCCAAGGAAATTCCACCATTAAAAATGAAGTAAACGAACTGGAGGGTTCAAAGCGATACTTCTTCATTTAATTTTGTAATTTATTTATATTATACTGTTCGGTTAGTAGTTCACAATGCTGTGCTGATACCAACGCTGATATGTGGCAGTGAGGCATGGAACTGGCATAAGAACGATAAAAATGGACGAAATGAACGAAAAAAAAAACTCTCAAGATGATGTTCAGTGCAGCCCTGAATGAAAAAGATGTTTATTTTGTTTTTTTTTTGTTTTATCGCACAAGATTCTCAACTTTCAGGAACCAGTGCGACTATGTCATTCCTAAATTAGGGAATTCTCCAAGGTTGAAGGAAATGAGGAAGAGAAGGAATTTTTATTACATTAACTTCACACAGGAGGCCCAAATAAAATAATTTTCCTCGGGGAGTATGTCATCTTTGGAGATGCTATGTGGAGTTTAGGAATCGGGATGGGTAGGAATCTGGAGCTTAGTATACCCAGGAGTGACGGACGTATTAACTCATCCCTCCCACTGTGGTGCACGGCGATAGATCGAGAGAGTCCGGCTGGAGAGGTCAGGGGGTCTCCCTCAACCGGCCTTTCGCAATTGCCCAGTTAGTGAGCAGGCGCATACGCCTCCAAGACCCGGACAAACCTCACCCCGTGAACCGGACTCCCCTGTTAGTCACCACTTAACTCTTTGAAGCAAGAATTTAAAAAAAAAACACAAATCCTTTGAAAATGTCAAACGTATAGGCGAATATGTTCAGCGCCAAATATGATCGCTAGTGTAAACTAATTAGTCAAGAATCCATGTTTTTACTATAATTGTCAATAGGTGGTGGTTTTCACAGAATTACTTATTTTCACGGTGATCGATTTTTGATACCACAGTGCTTCAAAGAGTTAAGCCAACCGCTTGAGGTGACCAATGGCAGAGGTGTTGCTTATCCAATTCCAGTTCCAGGGACGGCGGTACCCATATCCGCCTCTCAAATTGAAAGATTGTTGGAAGCAGTTGGAATTCAAAATATTTACTTTAATTCAATATTTTTATGTAGTTTTGAACTATCCTGTAGTCCGCTAGCTAAGAGTAAATTTTCCACTTGCACAAGCAATTGTAACATTAGTTTACCTTCGTATGTTTATATTTTTACATAGGTAGGATTTTTTTTTTTTTTCATTTATCGTTATACAATTTTTCTCTCGTAATATTTTAACGGTACTTACAAAAACTTACAAAAAAAGAACGTACATACTTACAATAACACCATGACCTTATTTATAATTCTTATCAAAACCATATACAATATGACCTCATGCCGCTTTTTTTCGACATTTGTGAAAAAAAATAAGAATTAATATTTAAAATTTAGCAAAGGCAAGTTGTGATGTAAGAATACAAGACTCTCCGCACGTTCTGGTAACAGCCTGTTCCCTTTTTCTTCATAGACATTACCTGCTTCTGAAAATAAACGTTTGCTATACACAGTGCTTGCAGGTGCACATAAAAATACTATTGCGAAATGTGCTTGATACAAGTCATACGTACGGGAAACACCGAACTATCTTAATCCCGAATACGGTACCCGAGGTCTGTCTACCTGCGGCTAATCTAAAAACGCCCGGCATTAAATTCCGGGAATTTTGTAGTCGCCAGAAGAAGCGAGAAATTAAGAGGATTAACTTGGTCGGCAACAGCGAACTAATTAAAAGCCACCAAACCACAGATCGGAGTTCACGAAGGAACCCGAAAAAGAGTTCGGATATGATTAAAAGGGCAGATTTTGGCCGAAGCAAAATCAGTAGTGGACAGAGACGAGTCAGTAGAGACCGTCCGGCCAGTGGTCGTAGTCGAGACTCCCGTCTCCTACAAAGCAAGCAGGCCACTGGCATCCCCAGCCTGAGACGCTGCGGGAAGACTCGGCAGGAACCGCTGAACCCCAACGCCCACCGTTCGAGTGCAGTCGAGTGCCTTTTGCCTCCTACCCTCCGGCGCCGGGATCCCATCAAAGCGTATACCCACAGCCGTAGGAATCACCACCAGACAGCAGTCGAGCGCCCCTGGCATCCTGCTGATCATCCTCTTGAACCGTCTGAAACCGGACGTCAAGCAGAAGCCGAACCGCGTGTCCGCCCGGAACCAAAACCTCCCCCCTACCGGAAGTACCACCTGCTCACCGAGACTTCCAACACCAACATCGAGACCACTGATAATCTCCCCACTGGACCGTGTGCAGATTACCCACAGACACAGTTCGTGTAATTAAGTGATACCCATAATACCTACCAGTAAAGAATGTGTTTTACATTGTGAATTAATAAAAACCTTGACACTCAACTAAGTTACCTGTTTTCTACTGAACCCCAATGACCCCATCATGTCATGCTATATCTGGATATCTTGTTTTATGTCTTGCCCACCACTCAAAAGGACTCTTATCTTTTGACAACAATCCTTCGTTTATATATCGATCCAATTCTAGAGCGATGGGGCTTTTAGGATCGTCGCGCTCCGATGGCTGGGTAGAAGCAAGTTCTTCGAAGCAATTCCAAAATGATGCATGAGCATCTTGTGATTGTCTTAATTGGTTAAGGTTAGAAATAGAATCGTTTTATTCACTGCTGCTGGCACTCTCTGTGACGTCCCTTCTTTCAATAGATTCTAAAAATAGGATCTTCCTGATCAATTTGCATTTCTCTGGATTAAAAAAATTCATTCTGAATCTGGGGTCCAGTAAACTAGCCAAATAGTAATATTTATCACCCTTTAAGTCTTGGAAGCGATCCTGAACTTCATCCTCAAGCTTTTGTTGTATATTCGCTATGTTTGGGCAGATTTCACCGACTTCAGGTTTTTTTATAAATATTTTAAAAGAGCATTTGTTTGGGGTATTACTTCTGAAATTGATGAGAATATTGAGTTGGTAATTTTGGTGATTTCTTCGAACGGTTTGAATAACGTCTCTCTTCAAATTTCCCATTGACGTTCTGTCAACTCCGATTGTCTGATATATATAGTGAAATTGCCCTTTTTTGCTCTACCAATCTTTCAATCATATAATATGTTCTGTTCCATCTCGTGGTAACGTCCTGCACGAGTTTGTTTTCAAGCAGTTTAAGTTCTTTTTGTAGTATGTCCAGCTTTCCTTTCGCCAATGCAGAATGATTAAAGTGGTCTACAATTCCTCTAGCTGAGGCAATAACGTCTTTTACATTTTGAACTTTCAGAGAAGCTTTTATGGCCAATTGCAGTGTATGTACGTAGCATCCTTTGCCGACAAATGCACTATCATCAATGGCTTTGACTACATTGGGTCCATTGTCTCTCAAAATAACATGAATAACAGAATCAATTTCCCAACTCACAGATAAGTCTGACAGCACTGATCAAATATTGTCAGCTGTGTGGTATCCTCTAAAATGCTGCACTTGCAGCACGCTGTGCTGCAGGATAAACTCCTCGTTGAACTAGTGAGCAGTATAGCTTAGAAAACCAAGAAAATTGTTCATGCAGGTCCAAATATTGGTGGTTATTGATACAACTTTAACGTTTGCAATTTCCGCTCTAATTATGCTTTTCACTTTGTTGTAAACTACTGGTATTGCAACTTCGCTGATGTACTTTCTTCCGGGGATTTGATATTTCGGCTTTAAGACGTTCATTAATCTTCGAAACCCATTATCTTCCACTATAGAAATCGGTTGGTGGTCAATAGCAATCATTTCGGCGACAGCTTTGTGGATTACTTTAGCCCGCGAATCATTTATATCGCACTTTGCCGCAAACGACTCCTGAAGGCTTTGTTGCACCTTTGTTGTATTCGATTCCGACGACGAAGTTTTTTTTTTTTATTTACATGAATACTGCACAAGAGTCTCAACTGCTCCCAACCATCTGGAGCCAGTGAGACTATGGCACCCCCAATTGGGGAATGTTGTGAGGCTGAAGGTGTTGTGGAGGGGAAGGAGAAGGGAAAGAGGAAGGTGGGGAAATACCTGGCTATTCAGATCTGGTCACCAAACACGGCAAAAAGCCATTTCAAGCAACGTTTCAATTCTGAATGGTGGTCTTTCACCAGGGTGATACTGAGAGTATCTTCCACTCTTCTTCTCAGGTGAAGCAGATTTGGGATGTTTCGGATTGAGGTTCATTTTGTAAATCTTTTGACTCTTCTTTGTGTTTAATTTGAATATGGTTTAACATCGCCGTCGTAGAATCATTACGTCCAACACCACTTCGTGAAATCAAAGAATTTCACAAGGAACATTTCACTTTGTTTTTATCTTCTTCAATCTCGTCGTAAAATTACCAAATTCGCGATCTTTTGCGTGAACTCATTTTTGATTGATTGAACCAAGTAAAACTCGTACTCGGTAACTCGGTAAAATTTGTACTCGGCGCATCTCTAAGAATAAGTATTATTATGAAATAGTTTTTGATGTTTGAGTAAGTCAACCCCAGTGATGCACAACCTTTTTAACGGGAGGGCCAATTTATCAATTTTCAATATGTTCGCGGGTCGCAGGGGGTAGGCTACAAACAGCTTGACATGGTTAACTTTGCAGTCGGTGGTGTCACTAAAATACTAAAAATGCGAAGGACGCAGTTAATCTATTGACCAATATGATCATGGATCCGAATAACAAATTTACTAAAGAACATATCGCCAAAATAATTCCTAAAACCAATGATATATTAGGAACAATCGCCCAAATGGCAGTCAAAATGGCAACTATCGAGGGAGAATTAGTAGCTCATAAAAACATAGTCCCTCATGTGCGCATCCCTGCAGTTTCACAAACCCAAACTGTCTGTGAAATCCTTGCTGAAATGAAGGAACAAAATTATAGAGACGAAAATGTTATTATTCATAACGTTCCAGAGAGTACGTCATTATCTCAGATAGAATCAATAAATATGGACATAACATCTGCCAAGAAAATAATCTCTGATATTGATACTTCAACAATAAATCTTGACCTAAAATTTTATAGATTGGGTAAGAGAAATGTCGACATACCAATAGGAATAAAAGTCGAGTTTCCAGATGCAAAATGGCCTAAAATTCTCTTAAGCAAGAAACATGCATTGAAAAACAATATCCGGATGTACCAGGATCTATCATTTCTGCAGCGGAAACAATTAACAGACCTCAGAAATCAACTAAAAATTAGAAAGACTTCTGGTGAGACCGACATAACAATCAAATATATCAACAACAATCCTTCTATCGTTAAAATACATCCAAAAAACTAAAATTTAAATTACAAATTTTCTATCAAAATGTACGTGGACTAAGAACTAAATTACAGGACTTGAAATCAACCTTACCTACAATGGATCATGATATTTACTCTTTCACTGAGACATGACTGCATAGCAACATCAAAAGTACAGAGCTGAGTTTCTTCGAACATTCAGTGTACAGATGTGACAGAAGTGAAAGTACCAATAAGAAAGCTAGAGGAGGCGGTGTGTTAATATCCATAAATAAAAACTTAATTCAAGAAAACTCAAATGCATCTACACAAATCTAGAACAACTGTTCATTATGGTATCTACCAAAAAGGAAAAAAATATAGTCGGCTGCATCTACATTCCTCCTTCTTCTGACGCTCAATTATATAAAGACCACTACCTCGAAGTAGAAGCAATGAGAAGGAGATTTCCTGAAGCTACCTTTATTTTAACAGGAGACTACAATATACCTAATGTTGTATGGGACATAGAAAACAAGAATACACTCTTGCTCGGACAACATCAACCATGGCTCCCATGAAATTATCGAAATGTCAAATTTTTTAAACCTCCGGCAGTTAAACTACGTATATAATATAAATTCTCGTATTCTCGATCTAGTGTTCTCCAATTCTTATTTTGTTAATGTATCCGCATTTGCTGAAACTGTTCTTCCAATTGACAATTATCACCCTCCATTTGCGATTGAATACCACAGTTCAATAACGAAAAAGATTCCAATAAAAAACACATAAATTTGTTGTAGACCACTTTTATTTTTTCAAAACTCTACCGGTTTCGGAAGCACCCTTCCTTCATCAGGAGAATATTAAAACTAACTTATGATATAAAATATTGACAAGACATATAAATTTTAGGTGTTGGAGTGGGGGGTAAGCAAATGGGTAGGGGTAATTGTAGGATTTCCGGGAAGAACAGAGCGATTTATTGGGAAAATATTCAGAATGGGACTAAAAGATAAGTTAATTTGGTTATTTAAAATATATGGCGAGCCACAAAGTTAATGCTTTTTACAAATATGAAAAAGATTCCACCTGCATCTGCAAAATTGAACTTTTTCAAAGCAGATTTTAATCAAATCAATAATCTATTATCCTCTGCTGACTGGAACTTTTTGGATGTGGGAGTAAACATTAATGAAATGGTGGATGAATTTTACTTAATTCTAAATAGTGCTATTGATTTATTTGTACCTATTTCTAAAATTACTGTTCAAAAATACCCAAAATGGTTTAGTAAAGATTTCATCAATTCAATCAAAGACAAAAAAATTGCTCATAAAGTTTACAAATCAACACGGGATCCTAAAGATTACGCAAAATTTAATGAATTAAGATCAAATACTAAAATAATTTCAAAATAATGTAACAAGAAGTGCATTGAAAACTGAGAAGAATTGACTGTTGCCAATCCCCAGAATATTGATAAATTTTCAAACGTGCTTAATAACGACGACTCTGGTATTCCCTCTAACATGTATCTAGATAAGAAAATGGCCGATAATCCTCAAGAAGTCGTTAATCTTTTTGCAAAATTCTTCAGCAAAGTCTATGATACTAAAAACTACTCTTCTTTACTCGACGCTTCAATAACTAATAATGACAATAAGATCGATTTTAATCAATGTGTATTCGAAGAAAGTGATATTAGAACTAAATTGAAATCCCTAAATATTAACAAATCAGCTGGTCCCGATAACATACCTCCAATCTTTTTATTTAAATGTTTGTCAGTCTTGACTTATCCTCTTACTAAACTTTTTAACTTGTCTCTAAAAATTGGCACCTTTCCGAAGAAATGGAAAACGAGCTTTCTGTCTCCAATCTTCAAAAAAGGAAATAAATCTGATATTTCCAACTATAGACCAATATGTATTCAGTCATCAATTCCGAAACTATTTGAATCTACTTTGCTTACCAAACTCTCGCCTGAAATTAATAAAGTAATTTCACATCTACAACACGGTTTTATCGCAAAAAGATCAACTCTCACAAACTTAATGATTTATGCGGAACATTTATTCAAAACTATGCACAAGCGTCTCCAAACAGACGCAGTGTACACAGATTTTAGTAAGGCATTCGACAAAGTCTCACATAAAATTCTCATACATAAATTAAGTACTCTTGGAATAACCGGGAATATTTTGAGATGGTTTGAATGTTATCTACATAAAAGAAAAATATCGGTTAAACTCAATTCACACTTTTCATATCAGTTTGAAATCTTCAGCGGCGTTCCACAGGGGTCACATTTGGGACAAGTATTATTTTCCTTTTTTATCAACGACATAACTACTATTTTTGATGGAGTCATGATACTCCTATTCGCTGATGATCTTAAAATTTACAAAACTATTACCAATCTCAATGACTGTTACGTATTGCAATTGATTCTTGATAGGCTACAAGAGTGGTGCATTCGTAATGAACTCTTTCTCAATATTGAAAAATGTCTAACTATAACTTTTGTTCGAATTAAAAATCCCCTCACGTATCAATATAGCATTAACAACATTCATCTAAAAAGTGCTGAGCAAATAAAAGACCTTGGTATAATTTTTGACAGCAAACTAACTTTTATTCCCCACATTAATGAAATAACTAATAAGGCCATGAAATGTTTGGAATTTATTTTGAGAACAGTCAAAGATTTCAAATTAATTAACTCCTTTAAATTACTGTTGAATGGATTGGTGAGAAGCAATTTGGAGTATAATTCGACAATCTGGGCTCCATTTTATAAGATTCATTAACAAAAAATTGAAAGAGTGCAGCATAAATTTATTCGATTTATTAATTACAAGTTATGTATTCCAATCGAAAATCTTAATTATACATTTTTAATGAAGCTACTTAACCTAAGCGATTTATCATCTAGGCGCACAATGAGCGATTTAGTATGTCTCTTCAAAATAACAAATGGCAGATTGGACGCCCTGGATTTAACGAGCCTTATTACCCTGCATATACCCATCCGAAACACGAGACATACGACTCTGCATAACAATCCAGCGTCTTCAAATAATTATTTCGAGATTCAAAGATTGCACAGACTTGGCAATGAGTTCAGTTCAATTGATGTTTACCGTTACAACACTGTGTCCAAGATAAAAATCAGTTTATTTGAATGTTTTTATTAAATTTATGAAGTTTTTTTTTCCATGTGCATCCTTTTTTATTGCAATTTTTATTATGTTATGTTTCTTCAAAATAATCAGGTATAATAAAGGCTTGCTGTTTTATAAACACGTATATTATAAACTGTTCATATTTTACAACGTCATAGTAATTATAATTCTAATTCCTTTATTACCCACCCATTGCGCTGAAACTAGCTACTTAAATAGTATCTACCTTCTCACTTCTTTTATACTTATTTTATTATATTATGCACTAAACTACTTCTTCTACTCTTTTGTACAACCTCCTGTTATAATGTAACCACAGGATAAACTATTATTCATTGTGATAATTACGCTGTAACTACATATATTGTATCTACTTACTTCTTTTACACGTATTTATTATTTTATGTGTACATGATTGTATTCCCTTGTAAAACTATGTGATAAATGTATCAACATGTAAATGCCTTCTAGGCGTGAATAAATAAATAAATAAAACAATAACTTTTTAGCACATATATTATAGAACCCGCAAACAAAGCGCCACAAGCGATTTTTTTCTCAGAAACAATATATGGAAGCTTACCCTCATAAAACATAACCCATTCAAAACAAAGTTTCGCTAGAATCACGGTTAAACCAATACATGATATTAATCATTACCCGTCGTTTCCAAATTATAGTTCAGTCAAGAAATCTTTAGGATTATTATAAAACAATATCCTTTAAAATGGATTATACGTAAATCCCAACGATAAAATTCTGTCGTTCAACGAACATGCAAAAAAAGCTTGATATTTTGGGCGGCTGGTTCAAAACTTTGAAGACTGACTACCGTTTGTCTCTTAACCATTTTACAAAACGGAACAGAAACCGTTCAATATTTTTTACCAAACTTTTGAATTTACTCAATTGGACCCTACGAAAAGACTCGTGGGCGGCTCGAAGTGGTATTTTCTTATTCTGCGGTATATCCTCTTTGTATACCCCTTTGGAAAAATTCATTATATTTTGACGGCCTCCATTGTCGAGGGGTAAGACTCTCGACTACGAATCCGAAGGTCGTGGGTTCAAATCCCGGCGTGCGCAAGTAATTTTTATTTAATTAATTTCTGCTGTTTCACAATTAATTCATTTAAAAATAATATATAGTATATTTGCGCACGTTCCAGAGTGGAAGATACTCTCAGTATCGCCCTGGTGAAATACCACCATTCAGAATTGAAACGTTGCTTGAAATAGCTTTTAGCCGTGTTTGGTGACCAGATCTGAATAGCCAGGTATTCCCCACCTTCCTCTTCCCCTTCTCCTTCCCCTCCCCAATACCTTCAGCCTCACAACATTCCCTAATTGGGAATGCCATAGTCTCACTGGCTCCAGACGGTTGGGAGCAGTTTGGACTCTTGTGAGGTATTCATTTAATAAAAAAAAAATAATAAAAAAATGTAGGGAAGTACAACATTCTCCTTCCAGGACACTTGGGTATATTATATGTAGGTAAGTATTTCGTATTTTCTGAACATAGAAGACAATATATAAGTTTTTCGTCTTTTTTTCATACGGCTGTATATCCTCCCTGCATACTCGTTCGGCGACACGGCGTTATTGTTAGCAAAAATATTTGTGTATCGGATTTCCACTCAAGAGACCTGGAGATATAAGTACTCGTATATCGAGTTTTGTTATACGGCAGTATATCCTCTCTGCATACGTTATCAGGGAGGAAGTATAACAGAAATAATTCTATGGGGGACCAGGTGTCCGAGGGATCAAATGACAGAGGATCAGCTGTTCGGGGATCAACTGTCGGGGATCAAGCGTCATGGAATCATATTTTACACAGTTTATTCCAGAGTGCAGTTCGCAATGTCAAGATTGGAATAACCGCGAACCCCCAATTTAGAAAATAAAACATCTACCATCGACATTGATGGTACTTCTCCGTTCTGATCTTGGAACATAAATTTCGCTGACAATTTAGTTTGAGGTTAGAATTTTATTTCTTTGGGGCTGGTTTACGATGGCATAATAAAACTCTACCGCTTTCTGTGAAGCAATTTGGACATTTTCAGTATTTTGACACTGATTCTCAGTGAAACGCATCAATGGGTGTGATTTAACTTTTACATCGTTTTGTTTTTCAACACTCTTTTTTTTTTAAATTTTTTTAAATATAGGTAAATAAATAATTCACGATAAATTAAAAAAAGTTTGCGCAAGTTTTAAGGTATTCAAAAACATCTTATTGTTAGGATACTCATAACCCGAGAATGTTTGTCTTTCAGCAAATTTTATTTATAGGTGTCCCCTCCTTTCAGCTCGCATGGCTTAGGCTTAGAACCATTGAGGTATATAAATAGAATCTACTTTCAGATCGTGAACAAACTCTACAAAGCTGGGGGAATTTTGCAGTTATCATTGGAGATATCCATACCTGGCGAGCGCTTTTAAGCGACTGAAGCTTGTATTATCTCTATGATGCCAACTGGCTTCATGTTTTTTTTTTTTTATTTGAGGAGAAAATACAGATACAGACAGTAATATAAAAACAATATACAATACCTGGAAAACTCGCCTGCTTTCTACCTATTTCTCACTGATTAATATGATACAGGTAAATATACCTTTAAAATCATATTTAGACAAATTAAGGAATTTAAGATTGTACTGTGCAGAAAAAATTGAAAAAGTGCACAATTTCTAAATAAAGTAACAGAAGGTAAACAAACTTTATAAATATTTTTACAAGAATGTAAAGGGAAAACAATTATAATTAAATTAATAATAAAAATAGTGTTACAAAGAAATAATTAAAAAGTACACACTGTTCGTTGAAGTTTGTTTTTTTTTTATACGATAAAAGCTTTCAATTTCCTTTAAAAGTACTGCATGTATCAAAGAATATGTCAGAATCCATCAAAGTTTGAGTTTGATTGAATAACTCGCATATTCTTCTGATTGGATCCTTGACACCAGTATTTGTGTGCGTCCGGCTAATGCGGAAAAATTCGTTAAACCTAGTTGTTCTGGGTGGTACTTCTGATGGTTTATTAGTTGGGGTACGGTAGAACAGTCGATAATGTCATTGCACAGTTTATATAGTGTCATGAGGTCAAAGTATGTTCGCCGGTTAGAGAGGGTGGAGACATTATAGATAGAGAGCATATTTACGTATCCCCGTTCAGGTACCCTCATTCTGTAATTAAGGCAATGCATAAATTTTCCTTTGAATACTTTGTTTTTGTAGATACCATAGAGTGGAGTCCATATGGGGGCGAAGTATTTATGTTGAGAACGGACCAGCGTATAGTAAAGGTTTCAGGTTTTAGAAATAAACGCCTGTTTCTGATAATAAAACCTAGCATGCAGTAAGCTTTATTTACAATATTATAAATGTGCACATCAAAATGAAGTTTCGAATCAAAAAGCATGCCGAGTCTCTTATACTGTATACGCGCTCTAGTGAATAGTTACCAATATAATAATTTTGTGTGATAGCGTCATGGTTTTTAGTAAAGCTTATTTGTGTACATTTGTTATAACTTAGATACAATTTATGTTCATTGCAAAATGCTTCAAACCTTAATAAATCTCTTGGATGAGGAGACGATCATTTATATTGCTAAAAACAGCAAATATGTTTATGTCATCAGCATATAAGAGAAACAGACAGTGCAAAAAACATTTAGTAAAGCTATTGATAAAAAGTATAAATAACAGCGGACCCAGGATTGATCCCTGTGGCACGCCAGAGGTAACTGGTTCCCAGATAGAAGTGTATCATCGTAATGATACAGTTTGTTGTCGCTGTGTTAAGTACGAGACAAACCAACGTAATAAGTTTCTGATTATGAATTAGATATACATTTGTTAATATTAAGTAGTTTTAAGAATTCTCCCGTACACTATCGAGGTTGGGACCCTCAGAATATGCTTGTATATCCGAATGTAATGTAATGGTGGGAAAAAGGGAGTTCAATGAGTGAGAGTTCTAACACTTGCATAATTTTATATATTTGTAAATTAAACTAATAAGAACTCAAAACACTATACAAAACGATACTTCGATAAAACAGGGCGGATCGAGGGTTTATCCGCCAAAAAAGCGCCCGGTTCTATCGCGTGCCATAAATATTCCGCGATAGACAAACGCTCGTCACATTTCGAGGAGGTCATTCCACCTCCCACCAACTCCTGCGTGTTGTGGAACACATCACGGAGGGTTTCAATTCAAAGAAACATACAGTCATTCTCTCTCTCGACGTAAGCAAAGCTTTCGATAAAGTCTGGCACAACGGCCTCATCTATAAAATGATCCACTTTGGATACCCAGTAATACTTACTCAATTAATAAATAGTTACCTAAGAGGTCGTTCCTTTAAAGTAAAAATTAACAACATTTTTTATAACATCAAGACCCTTATCAGCCGGGGTTCCTCAAGGCAGTCAACTCTCACCCTCTCTGTATAACATTTACTGTAGTGACATACCGAAACCTCGAGATCACAACGTTAAAATCACCCAATTTGCGGATGACACTAACATCATGTCCAGTTCAACGGACGAGGCCACTGCTACACGCCGAGTTCAAATTCAAACCACTCGAACAGAAAAGTGGTGTAAAAAATGGCGAATATCAATAAATCCATCCAAAAGTGTCGCGACCGTTTTCTCAAAGAAAATGCCGCGACGGCCTCCACCCATTAAACTGTTTGGGGCCAATGTACCGTGGGAAAAAACAATGAAATACCTAGGGATAACTTTAGACTCTAAATTGACTTGGGGTAAACACATAAGTAATAAAATCAAATCAGCAAATAAATGTCTATCCGCACTTTACCCAATGATGGGCAAAAAGAGCCGTCTTTCTATTGATAATAAATTACTTTTATATAAAACGACCATCAGGTCTGCCTTCAGCTACGCTTGCCCCAATTGGGGTTACGCTGCTCCGGCTCACATTAAAAAATTGCAAAAGTTTCAAAATAAAGCCATTAGACTCGCACTTAATGCGCCTAAATGGAGCCGAATCTCAACGATTCACAAAGATGCCAACATTCCGTTGATCAAGGATTTCATTGTCACACAGGCAACTAAGTTCTACGCCAGTCTAGCTGGCCACTCTAATCCAACCATAAATAAGCTCGCCACGTACAGCGCGAATGATAACTTCAAATATAAGAAACCAAAAAATGTCCTCCGAGAGGATACAACCCTGCGTACGGATGCAGTATAATTTTAATTCAACATTTCACATCACTAAATCCAAAAATTAAAATCATGTAAAGAAATCTATAGATAATCCTTTTTAAATATGCTAGAGTCCAAAGTAAGTCCAAACGCTCGTCACTCTCACCAAGTCACCACTCGAACTCGCAACAAACTCGACTGCCCCGCTCTTCTCAACTCGCCTGCTTCCCACTTGGACATCTCTACACCGCCTTTGACTCTGCTATTCCTTCAAACAACTCCTCTTCTCTACACTTTGGATAATTCTGGACCGAGTCTCACATTCTCAGCAGCCCGCCAACTGGAAGACCCACCCCTATTTACAGTCAATATAGACGACAAGTGGTCCGATATAAGGCTTAGCTGGCGAAACAAACGCGATACCTTCCACCTTTCACTTACGCAGAACTGCAACAATTAGTTAAATCACCTTACGCAAAATTCAGTTCATTTTACATGCGTTCATTTGACAGTGTGGATTAAAAGTATACTACATACAACGAAAACGAATGACATTAATGATTAAATTGTTAACAATTATTGAAACTATCCTCTTCCAGTTTTTCCAACGAACTCGTACCTACAAAAATATATTGTTCTAATGAAGCGTAGATATGCAGAAAGCAGCCAGTCCACACCAAACACCTTCAGAGAAATGAGCACTTTTGTGTTAAGGAGGATTATTTGTATCTACATAACATTGAAGGTTATAAACCTCATTGAAATATATTTTTAATCATTGAAGATAATGTTAACAACTTTAGTATGAAACACGAAATTTTCACTTCGACACAGGCGCATACATTAAATGCAGCAATAGATGTGAAAGTACCTAAATCAAATTAGATGACGTAATTTTAACTTATCCAAAACAATTAAAAGACTTTTAGAGAAACGCTTAGCAGATCTGGCAGTGAAATAATAGACGCTCAATTTTCATTAGATCATTTAGTAAGTAGAGTTTTTAATTTTTTTTTTTATATATATACTGTTTTCACATTTTACTTTCTCAACGATCCCTGCTGGACAACCACACTTAATAAGGACGGTTGCATCTAAATATTTAGACATCAGGATTAAATTCCTGGCCAAATCGGTTGTGCATTTTAATGAATTGACACTGATTAAAATTTTATTTTAAAAAAATATTTTTGTATTTGACAAGTAGGTTAATACAATTTATAACATCTGTATCACACCACAATGTTTAATATTATTTTTGTTTTTAAATAATTTTTAATAAAAATGAATACTGTGTTACAAAATGATATGCTAATATGTATTTTTGGTATAGATCATGGACCTATACATTGTACAATTTCTTGTTCAAACGAATCTAAACTACTCCGTTACTTCCATTAATCCCATCTTTTCTCTTTTTTACTAGTGAATTACACAATTATATTATTGTAATAAAATAAAAATTATCGTTTTTTTTATTAAAATGTATAAAATATATTTTTTTACTGTATAATATTATTTTTCATACAATGGGAATCTGTACCCGCTAAGCCACTGCAAGTAGCTTGACAGCAGCTCTTAAGTTCAACAATATTATATAATATAACAGTATATAAAAGTAACCATACAAATAATAGAGCAATAATAGAACAATATAGACAATGTACACAAGAAGAAAAAAAAATGAAAACAGTAGAACAGTTTTGTTATAGTGATAACAGACTCCAATTAAATAATAGCAATTAAATAATATTATAAAAAACATCAAGATATCAGCAAGTATTGCACAAGTTGAGATATACAAAAACAGTAGTACAGTTTTGTTACAGTGAGATTATTGAATAGACTCCTAATACTATGATAGCAGAGCAATTTTCCAGATTTCCACAGATATCAAGGAGATATACAATCAAGGAAACCATCATATTCGTTATTCTCAATAAATAAGGTCGCTTTCCAAAAGCCAAGTCTTTAACTTCAATGAGAATTTCGTCGTAAAGCAATTGTTTTTTAATTCGTTTGGCAACTTGTTAAATATAAATTAAATAATATATTCAAGGGGATATATTATTTGGCCATATTTATTTTGAAACATTGGCACTATCATTCCTATATTTTGTGTGAATCGTGTATTGTGTACATGATCCACGACTGACTTTTATGCGGACTGTCAGATAAATGTTGCTGGTTGCAGTACAATTTTTGTTGCACCATCTGTTTTCAAAATAAGTATTCGAATTGTAGTTGGGGTTTTATTGTTACAAGTGATATCAGTCGATCGCCACATTTTTTTTATAAACTAGTCGCTCCTAGAGAAAAAAATGTCCACCTTTGATATATAGCGTTGCATTAGCCACACTGGACTTTATAAATGTCGCTATTTTTTAGTTTAGGTAAACCCCTTTTTTTATTCTATATTATCGTTAGTGCGCAAGCCAATATCTAACCAACATTTTTGTAATTTTATTAGAAGTCGGTCCGACGAAATACAAAATCCGATAGTTATTGTTTGTTTTATTCCGCTGGTTAAATTAAGTTAAGTTTTTTTGGTTATTTAGGGTAGAAACATAGAAAAAATAAATAATCACAAAACACACACTAACGATACTAATAATATATTTTCATATGAAGCGTAACAAATTTGCTACAATTTAAAAAAAACGGAAGATTCTAGACTCTTGTTAAAATGCATCTAGCTCCTCGTTAAAAAGTCGGCGAGGTCGTTTTGGTTCCGTTTCCGCGGGGGCAAGAATTCCGCGAGCGAGCCATACGCTATCGCGTGACCGCGTCGCTCACGCCACAGTAGAAGTGGGTCGTTCCGTTTATTTTACGAACTCGGTTCCGGTTCCGAGTTCAGCCGAATGGACTCGGCTCCCCGGACTCGGTCCGACGAGTCCGGCGGGTCCGGCGGGTCCGGCGGTTCCGACGGGTTCGGTAGAGCAATAGGAATCATCGTGCTGCCGTTCCGGAAGCAAAAATCGTGCATATGTACCTTTGAATAGAGTCGCTTTTCGTTTATAGCTCCGACTACTTTGGTGACGACGATTCCGGATGGAAAAATTGTACATATTACACTATTGCATAAGGTCGCTTTTCGTATGGCTCCGACGGGTCCGCTGAGTCCGGTGGAACCACAGGAATCATCGTGCCGCCGTTTCTGTTGAGTCTCTGATTCCGGAAGCAAAAATCGTACATATATACCTTTGAATAGAGTCGCTTTTCGCTTAAAGCTCCGACTGCTCTTTGGTGACACTGACGATTCCGGATGGAAAAATCGTACATATAGCACCATTGCATAAGGTCGCTTTTCGTTTCTGAACTTTGACGGTCGTTTGTAGTTTGTTTTGTTGTAGTATTTGTACAGTTTGCGCATGCGCAGTGGGCACCAGTTTGTCTGTCATTCAATATTCAAATATTTCCGTAATATGAAAATGGCGACGTACATAACCTAAATTGTTTTCGATTTACCGTTGAAACAAACATTTTACAGCTCTGATGTGATTTTTAGATCGTTTTTAAACGTGTATTAACGTTTAAGTTGTCGTGTAATTTTATGACGTACAATCTTTTTTGACAGTTTTTTGGTCTTAGAACGAAACGTCAAAATGTCTTGAAATGCATTAAATACAGTAATTATATAATGTAGAATGGCTAGTAACTAGTAACATAATTCTCTTCCACTTATAGGAGGACCTTATAAAAGAAGTCTACTGTTACATATTCCAATGATATTACCGAATACCAACTACGGCAACTACCGAGTCCGTCATTGAACGTCATCGGTTTCGAGCATATATTGTTTTGAGGACTAACTTCTTAAAAATACAATATTCACTCGAAAATGGATAAATTCAGTTAAATGTGACTTCCGCTGACCAAAAATTCAACGGTAAGTTCAATGTGTTTATTTTTATGCAGTTTTCAATAAAATTGTTAAACTAAATCGTGAATTTTATCGATGACACATAACCTAAATGAATTTCAATAATTAACGTACCTTTGAAACGATGTTTTAAACGTATGTTAATGTTTACGTTGTCGTGTAATTTCATAATGTACACTCGCTTCTGACAGTATTTTAGTCTTAGAATTGAAAGAATGAAACGTCAAAATGCAATTTATAGAAATGTATTGAAGTAATTATATACTATTGTTAACTGTAACATGGCTGATCTTCTCTTATACTTATTATAAAAGGATCTTAGTAGAAGTCTATTATTAGATATTCCAATGATGAAATGAGCCCCATCATTGAGGTTATGTACCTACATTAACTGTAGCATATATATTGATGTGTGTACTTTTGTACTTGACTTTGAAGTTATCATAGTGATCTGCACATTTAATTTTTAATTGTAAAGTTTAGAGTTTGATGCCCAACCCAGGTCACAAATATTTCAACAATGTTTTTTAGATAAATATGTTCTCGATTTCAGGTCTGGTATTGCCATGTAAATTTAAAAGTTTGATAGACGTTGCAAGACAGCTGGTAGAAGAAAATTAATAAATAAAAATTATAGCACTAAACAAATACTTTTCAGGTTTGTTAGCTGTAAATTATATTTGCAAATATTAGAAGGCAATAAGTTTGGTAATCAATTTTATCTTTACACTAAATGTTTTTTTTTCTGCTTCTTTTCAGTAGGTAATTTCCAAGTGGTAATTAAATAACAGAGTTTGTGTTTTCCAGCAAATACGAGCACTGCGAGCAGAAGCAGCTGGTTCAGGGATGCAAGAACGAGGAGGTGTGACACAACAAGGAGGCCACCGAGTAGCAGTCAACGAGCCATGAGTCAACTAGAGATAAGAGTTCCTGCCCAGCTGCATTTTATATGCTTTGTTTCAATGTTTTTGTGTCTTTTGGGTTAGTCAAACAAATTTGAATATCAATCAGGCATATATTTGAGTCAACGCTAAGGTTACGGTCGGTCCGGCCGGAACGACTCTCCTCTACGCCACAGAGAGATTCCGGTCGCAGAACGCAGAGGTTGTGTCATCGACACGCGCTCCTGCGCGAGCTCGCCGTTTACAATGGCGTCTTGATACCGTAATTTAAAAGTCTACTGTTAACCATTTACTTATGAGGTACCTAAATAGTGGACCGGGTTTGTGCACTAATATGAAGACACCTTTCCTGCCTGGAGCTGTCTCGTCCCCGACCGATGCCCCAATTTTAGCTGTACTTATTTCCTCTTTTTGCTGTGCTGTAAATAACTATGTTTTGAAGTAACTTGCCCGATTTTAATGGTACTAGAGAGATAGAATTTTAGGGTAATAGATAGAGTGTGTATTAGGGTGATCCAAATTTTTTTTATTTATTATTTTTCATCTGACCGCTCCGTGAATTTGTTACATGTATTCATAGTAATAACATAGTAAAATTTCAGCGAGATGGCTCAAGTAAAAAGGGGTGCTCAATCGAGTGTTGTTTTTGAAATTTTTGTGTAAAATGCTTAATTTGTACTTTTTAATATATTATAATAAAACTAATATAAAACTTTTTTCCACTTAATTTTATTTGACTGTAACCAGGTTCAGCCTGTCAAGACCATCTTCAGGCTTATATACACAAATATGGGGGAGGGTAAGAGGGGTGGTCTACAAGGATTTTATTCGAATATGTGGGTTTTCTTACAATTGTTACTAAGTGGTCTTTGGCTGTCTAATTTCTAATTATTTTGGTTTTTTCCAGTAGGCATAATTACCTCGGGCTTGTAGCTTTACTTCAATATTGTTTGGGAAAAACCTTACAAGTATCATGCATTATTAATGACATAATTTTTAGTGTTGTCAAATTGTTATTATATTTATGGTGATATAATTATTCCAGGTCATTAATAATGCATATTACTTTTAAGGTTTTTCCCAAACAAACAGACAGCCAAAAACCACTTAGTAACAATTGTAAGAAAACCCATATATTCGAATAAAATCCTTGTAGACCACCCCTCTCCCCCTACCCTATATTTGTGTATATAAACCGTGAGTTATGAATAATTATTATCAGTCTGAATATGGCAGTGTGCTAAACTATTAAATAAATATTAAAATAAAGTACTGAAGAGTTTTATAGACAAATTTAAACACTTATCTCGTAGACTGTGAAGTGAATCAGTGTGATAAAATGTGTTCATCTACTCGAAAAAAAGACAAAGTTTTTCTACTTGGGGTTCGAGATATTGAGCCATTGATGAGGTTTAATCAACTTCCTACTCTTCGGCAAGTTTTACTCCGTTTTCACCACATATTAAATGAATAAAAAAATGTGAAAGACTCCGCGCATATACTTATTCCAGAACTTATAAAAGTATGGAGTAAATCTAGTATTCCGACCGGACAACAAAATCATTGCATTGAAAAACTGATTAAGTTTCATAAGAACTGGTTGCTATTGAAGAAAAATCGAGGGAGAAATTCTGAAGCACAAAGAAAAAGAGAGTATTTGTTTACAAAAGAACTAGACAAAATTTTTGATATTGCCCATGGAAGCGCTTTGAATTTGATCAAAATTGCGGAAGACAGAGCGTTTCTCATCGATCAAAGAGGAGAACGTAAGATGATAATGACCTCAATCGACAAGAAACTAGAAAAGGTCAAAGAACGCTCTCTAAAACGGAAACAAAGATCTGAAGAATTGAGAGAAATGGCTGCTAAAAGTAATGCTTCATCTTCGGTGGTGTCGAGTCAAGAGATAGAACTTGAGTGCAGCTCCAGTAGCACTTCTAGTAACGCTGGCATATTAGGGGATAAATTTAAAGATGAGTTTGTAGTGGCTGTACCAAAAAATATTAAGAGTGCTTCTAGTTCCTGTGGCGTTGAGCCGTCTACTAGTGGTATATTTACACAACATATTACCAGTGCGCTTGATCGTAACAAGATCACCGATCGAGAAGCAATGCGACTGATTATTCCATTGTCTGCTGCCCTCGGTTGCAATCCTGCTTCACTCCCAATCTCTCGCAGCAGTATTCGACGTGCAAGAAAAAAAGCGAGAGCCGAATACAACTCCAATATAAAATAAAAATTTGATATTGACTCTCCATTAGTAATTCATTGGGACGGCAAACTGATGACCGATATAACTGGCAATAAGAAAGTAGAGCGCCTTCCGATTCTTGTCTCTGGTAATGGTTGTGAAAAACTATTAGGAGTACCTAAACTTACTGCAGGAACGGGGGAACAAATATCTGATGCTGTTTTTGACACAATGCAACAGTGGAATGTCACAAATAAAGTCCGGGCTATGAGTTTTGACACTACTGCTTCTAACACCGGTGCCAAAAGGGAGCTTGCACTCTTTTAGAAGGAAAGACAGGATGTGATCTTTTGTGGCTTGCTTGTCGTCATCACATATTTGAAATAATGCTTTCAAAAATATTTACTCTTTGTTTTGGGCCATCAAGCTCTCCTCAAAACCCACATTTCAAAAGATTCAGCGATATTTGGGAAACATTACCGAAGGAGGACTATGGTTGTCTTGACCTCGATAAGAACGCAGAACAGTTCGCTGAAAATACTCTTGAGAGTCTTACAACCGCTCTATCTAGAGATAATCAAGTTCGTGATGATTACGAAGAGCTAATAAAGCTCACCATGATTGTTTTGAACAAACCTCCTACGAAGATACATTGGCGCGCTCCAGGTCCGATTCATCATGCTCATTGGATGGCGAAATTGCTGTATGCTTTGAAGATTTTTCTCTTTAGAAATAATTTACAAGCATTTAAACTAACCAAGAGAGAAGAAAAACAAATTGTTCGATTTGTTAGTTTTGGTGTGCTCATCTACACCAAACTTTGGATCGAAGCGCCTTTGGCAGCAGATGCGCCAGTAAATGACTTACTACTTTGGAAGAGCTTAAAATTGTACGAATCCATTGATTCCGAAATCAGTATAGCAGCTAGGGATGTCTTAGAGCGTCACTTATGGTATTTGTCAGATGAACTACTTGCATTTGCCTTGTTTTCTGACAAGCTGTCTGATGCTGAGAAACAGGCCATTGTTCAAAAAATAAATTCTGATGTCGGTAATCGTTCAGTACGAGGTGACTCTGCTAAGCTTTCCTCAGAGGTTACATTAGATGCTTTTGCAACACAAAGAACGTTAAAAACAGTCTTAGTTCTTGAAATCAAGGACTCTTTCTTGCAATTACCTCCTGAGACTTGGAATGACAATGTTGATTACCTTCAAGGCAAAAGCTGCGTCACAAATTTGCGTGTTGTTAATGATACAGCGGAGAGAGGAGTTAAACTGTTTGAAGATTACAACACGTTACTCACTAAGACTGAGGAAGAAAAGCAATTTTTACTTCACATCGTTGAACAAAACAGAAAAATCGTTTCCACTGAAACATCCAAAAAGGAGTTAACATAGTTTTGAAAGATTGCGACTAATATTATGTTAAGTATTACTTTGTTACAAAATTTTATTCATATTTAAATAATTTGTATACTTATTTGATTAAAATACTTGTAATATTAATAAACCTTAAATTACGTGTTTTATTTAAAATCCTGAAATTTTGTCAAAAACTTATAATTCGATGAGCACCCCCTTGTATATAAGATAAGGGGCTGAAATTTTTAACACATCATAGGAATGGTAGGTGTAACAAATCAAGGGTACGGCTACACCTATATTTGATTTTTTTTTTTTACTATATAGGCTTGGACCACCTTAGTGTGTATAGCCAATTGTTAGTGTATGATTCCCCATATGTAGAAACTGTTATTACCCTCCCGTAAATAAATCTTGGCTAGAAGATGCAAATCTTTTCTTTGGTAGTTGAATACCTTTTTTCCTCTGAGACGGTATGAGGCTGTCGCCGACTCACGACTTCCGAAGAAAGTTTACCTGTTCTATCTACTAAGCTACTCAGGTGAGCCCGGAGTCAGGCGCCCCTCGCCTGGCCTCTAGGTTAGTTAACCTAACCTGTTATTTTACACTGCCGCCCTAGAGTGGGGCTCGTTCCTCAACAAGCGGTAACTTGATGATGTAACATAATAATTTAAAAAATAAAACAATAACTTTGTTTACATCACTTTTATTTGTTAAATACTTTTGCCGACAGGGTTTCGCTACCTACTACCGTAGCGAAACCCGGTCGGCAAAAGGATATAATAAATAAAAGTGATGTAAACAAAGATAATGTTTTATTTTTTAAATACTAATAATAGTTAATGACCTTATTGTTCCTATCGTCTATGCCCAAAACATTTTCCTATTTTCAGAAAACTAATATTATCAGTATAAACTCGAAATTCGTGTTATTATTGGAAACACGGTAAGTTCTTAATTCAACAGTCGCAAAGCAGACCACATATTATTATACCCACTGAACAGACAATCCGTAGAAGTGATTTAAACTAAAGCTGATGTCGCCAATTTTCGTAAAACCTTTCGGCAACTAGGCCCCGGATAGGCCAATGAAATTGATTAATCAGTAACAGAGTATAAAATTATGCATAAATCGGTAGATAGTCAATACCTCCTGGATTGCTTTAAATTGTTTGTACCAAACAACTACTGCCTGTTATCTGTTATGCATATCACGTGGCAGAACAGACGTGTTGGCTCAGCACAGCAAGACACGGGGTATGTGCTGCTAAATAACACCTCTCTTGACTTATTCAATATAAACCTTGAAGGTGTCAAGAGACACGCAAATAATGTCATTCTGGTCAATTTTATGTTGAAGTAATACATTTCTCTATCTTTGTTACTGTTCGTGTATATGAAAGCAGTCTATTATACACAATTAAAAAATAAATATACAACTAAATAACTAACTAACTAACCATCACGTCGTTTCTCCTCAGGATAGGCAGAGAGGACGGACCGCCAAACAACTCGGTCTTAGCATACAGTCCTTGCTACATTCACATTCATGCATACTCATCACTTATTCTGACTTTTGACATGACCCGACTCAAGTATTTGGTTCACTTGATCGTGCCAAGTCTTCCTCGGACGTCCCCGGCTTCTTCCCCGGCTTCTTCTAGATGCCCAAACCGTCTAAGCGTCCCTTTCTTAATCCTACTAATTACGCTCACATCAACCTTATATTCTATACGAATCTCAACATTTTTCACACGGTCATACATCGTTTTGCCACGCATACGCCTCAGAGATCTATATATAGGCCAACATATATATTATCTGTTAAAGGAATAATATAAATATTAGAAATTTTTTATTGTATTCTGCAGAAGTAGAGAAAAAATTGCTTACTTTGGGCACACGGGCACGTCCATGACACGCTTCTATCGGTTTATCTCTACAGTGATTATACCCAACTAAGTTTGTGTAGGGGCTTAGGAAGTTATCGTGGAACCTTGAAATATCTTGTTTATGTTATACCTTTGGAAGCAAACAGCAAACAATTGGTAGTTGAAATTGGGGTAAGTACTGTAAGTAGATACTTTCTGAATAGATTTTCCTCGTGAATTATTTACATTGTTTAATTAAAATGTGGACAAAGAACTTTAGATCACATGATTCCTAGTTGTATAAATATGTTACCCGCTGAAATAAAAAAAAACTGTATTAAAGCTAAACCATTAACAAACACATTGATAACTTGGCGAGCTGAAAGAAGCTATTTGTATTGAAAATAAAGAAATATTATTTTATTTAAGATTTATTGCTTCCGTTTATGTTTTTATTTTTTTTAATATATTTTTGTAGAAATATTTTAGTGTAAGATTGTTGAGAAATATTTTTACATATGTTTTTATTTTACATGTTGTTTTTAATGTTTTTATTTTACATATTTTGTAACCTTCTCTATAATTTGTAAATAACAAGCTCCCGTTAGACAAACTAGAAAAAAGTAGTTTATTGGGACTTTTTGCATTGAATTTTTTTCTTTTGTAAAATTAAATAATATATAAAAATAATTGTACTAAACAAAAGCAACACAGTTCGTTAAGAGAGTGTGGAAAAAATAGAGGGCGCTGTGATCGTTTAAATGGCAACACCAAGATGATTCAAAGAAAAAAAGTAAGTACCTTCTGAAAAGCATTATGGTCCTGTATGATTTTTTTAAATTAAAAAAAAAACCTTTATAACTTTCTTCCACTTGTTTATTTCAGACCAGACCGGTTTCACCTTATAACAGGCATCTTTAGAATGGTGTAATTTAAACTAAATCTATGATATAAATAGTATTTATGCCAGGAGTGAGCCTCGTTTGCTCTATCTAATATTGCACATTTATGACTGAGAATTTTGTTTTATTGGTGGCGGAACGGCTTTACAATAATATTAGAAACTACTTACGGGTTGGTTTATTACCTTCTGGAAGACAGATTACATTGTGTTGAAAAAAAGAAACAAACTAAATATTTTTCACATCGACATCAAACGACATTAAAAAATTAGTGGTTCTTCCTAAAAGGACATGATTCATATTAAAAGGAAAATTAATGTTCGAACTTGTTATCATTTTTTAACACTTAACGAGAGCAAGGAATTTATTTTGTATTTTTGAAATGTGCATATCAAAGAAGCCATTTACTAAACACGGCAATGTCATGCAATAATGGGCCCTAGAGGATTCTACTTTAGAGTTCACTATCGTATAACATTGACATGTCAATTGGAATCTTGTTATTCCAAGGGGTCGTGATAATAACCGTTAGAGTACGGCCCAGGGCCATCGCGCTGTAAGCTTTAGTTACGTAAATTGCGACGCAGCGCTATAGCACTGCAAATTTCTATGTGCTTTTTGTCGTCCTTGGAAGAGCACGTGTTCAATCTGAGCGTGGTATATTGCAGTTGGCGCGTGTCTTGATAACTGTATTTATCGTTTATCCTGTTAAAATAAATACACTCTAAAGTGAATCGTTATTTTTCACCATGTCGGAAGTTAGTTCTATTGCGGATGATCGTAGTGTATCAAATGGCAGAGGCACTACGGACGACGAGACCTTTGTTCCCATAATTGAATGTGTGCAGCAAAGCAAATGAGATAAGGTGATCCAATTTAATATGCGCTCGCTGTAAAAAGGGACTACATGGCCACGGGAAAAAACAATTTAATATGCGCTCGCTGTAAAAAGGGACTACATGGCCACGGGAAAAAAAAACAATTGTGAAGTGAAATAATATATTTATTTTTTTTGTTGTTGCAAATGTGTAGTTTTTTTAATTAGAACTATAATATTCGTAAAATTTCATTCTTTAATTTAAAAAAAAATCAATCAAATTTATTGATATTTGTCCAAGTTATTGCTTTTTTATTGAATACCATACTTTTTCATTTAAAAACACAGAATATCTGTAGCAATTTATAAACATACTTGCAAAATAAGCATAGCACTAAAACGGTTAAATCAAAATAAAAACTATATTAAAGAAACACAGTTTTTTAATTAAAAAAATATGTAGGGTAGTTGTGGGAATAGTGAATCGGGTATACGAGTACATACTGAATCAGCGGGGTTACTAAGAAATGAGATAATGTGATGTTGTCCTTTTCACACCATGAAGTCTTTGTGATATGTTTTGTCATACTTCATTCCTTCTGTGGCAGTAGTAAGCGTTATTGTATCGGAGTTGGTTTTTTTGTTTGCAAAAAAAAATTCGTGGTAAATATTTCATATTATTATTTCTTTTATATCTCTTATATAGTATTACTCATTTTTAATTTGATTAATGTTCATTCATCGCCATTTTAAAGCAACTATCATAATTGAGTCTTTTTTTTTTGACATTTTTTTATTTTTTATTAATGTTGTGGTGAGGTACACAGTGGCTCACACACATCAAGTGCACAGTGAATCGCAATCCCCTAAGTTGTAAAGGTTCTACCGAGGTTTCTCTAACAGTTCATTTAGTCCACAGCAAATTTCTGCAAAGAAATAAAAGAATCAATGGGTCGTAAAATTGTTAGTCGAATATTGGAAAGTGAGTCTGATGATATTGAAGTAATTTTGCAAGATTTGAGATTTTTTCCTTTAAAAAAAAATGTTATTTTTCTTTAATTACCTGGTCATGATTCCCTGTTCCAGTAAATGATTCACTGTACACACCACTAGGAACAGAGTGAATCACTTCCCAATTTTTAAAAAAAACTTGTAAATGCACATTTATGTTTAATCTTAAAAAAATACATAGGTAAAGAAAAAGCAATAGTCAACCATCCACTGTGTCAGGTTTCAACTTTTTAACTAGTCTGTGTGCTGAGATAGAGTATCTAAAAAAAAAAAGTGATCCACTGTTCCCACAATGACCCTACCTACTACATTAAGAAAAATTCAGTTATATCATTTTTCCTGTCCATTATTCACACTGCCAAATTAAGAAAGCAATCATAACCTCACATTTGAGTACCTCAATATCAAAAGGTACCTAACTTCCATTTACATTTTGTTTTAAACTTGAATGCAAATATGTTCGCTATGACAACTTGTATGTCAAAAATATACCTTTTTTTATTTTTTAAGTAATAGGTTAAAAATCTCAATTATATTTTCCATATAGAAACTATCATAGCGAACGCAGTCGCTCTCAAAAATCTCATTAGATACCTTTTGATATTGAAGTACTCATTTGAATAGACTATAATTTATTCTAAAATCGGTGTTGCCATAATTATGAGACAAAAATCCATTTTATTACGTTTCTGCAAATTCTTGATGAACTGTGTAGAGAAAATGTAGAGAAAACAGAATTCCGGAGAAAATAGTAGAATATTATGTATAGTTTTATTTTCACTACGCAGCTTCAACAATTGAATTTATTTTATCTCATTTACTTATTGCATTGAGAAAACATGGAACATACAGTGTGGCGTATGACAGTTATTTATATATGAATATTTCAAAGCTCCATATCTCATGATCAGTGGGAGTTCAATCGGAAATTAAAAAAGGGAGAAAAAAATTCCCTCGTCTACTATAAATTCTTTCATCTTTTCCGTAATTATTCATATTTTTCTCTAGATCTAGAGGAATTTCATCATATCACTTCACCCGAGATTAGCGACCTAGCAATAAGATATAATTTGGGAATTCATTAAAGAGTCTGTGACTAGTGAATATAATGTGGTAAGTTATAAAAAGAAAAGTTATAAATACGAAAATCACAATTTACGCAAGAAACTGAATGAATTTTAATATAAAAAGGTAACATCTTCACTAATTAACTTGTTTTAATAACAACGTAAAACACAATGATCGATGAAAAAATCTATTTTATTTTTACAAAATACTATTCTGTACAAATTTAGTGTTAACAAATCCCATAGTCGCTGCGCACCCGAAAAGCTAACAGGTTCCTAAAGGTTTGCTCGCTTCTACGGTTTGCCACTGAAGCGCCACGAGCACGAGATTATATGAACCTTAATATATTATCTTTTTTATGAGTTACCTGAACAAACACACTTTAGAAAAAACTGCCACTGCTCATGATGGTAATGACGGTGTACGCTAAAAACAGAATTTCAAAGTTTCTTCGTTCATTCATCCGCTCTAGATGTCCAAACCGTCTAAGCGTCAATTTCTTAATCCTACTCATTACACTTACATCAACCTTGTATTATTTACGAATCTCAACATTTTTCACACGGTCATACATCGTTTTGCCAGTTATATACGAGGTGTGTTCAAAAGAATGAGTGAATTTTGAATTTTCGCAGGCTGTGTACATTCGATTATATCGATTTTTTTTTGTTATGTTGGTACACATATGTTTATCACATGTTAGCACTATCAGCCATTTTTGATTAGTGGTTTGTTTTTGACAACTGGAAAGGTTAGTCACGTTTTTGTTTGTTCTTCGATTTTTTACTTTTGAAAAAAATGGATCAAAGAATATGTATTAAATTTTGCATTAAAAATGGAATAAAGTGCTCCAACGCACTTAAAATGTTGACTGTGGCATTCGGCGAGTCTACTCAGTCTCAAAAAAGTGTTTATAAGTGGTACAAGCGCTTTACAGAAGGCCGAGATGATGTTAATGACGATGAGAGTCCTGGAGTTGCAACCATGTCAACAAACGAAGAAAACATCGAAACAGTGAAGAAAATGGTTTTGGAAAATCGTCGAATCACTATTAGGGAAGTTGCAGAGGATGCTGGCATATCAATCGGCTCATGCCATGCAATTTTCTCGGATGTTTTGGGCATGAAACCTGTGGCAGCAAAGATTGTTCCGAAATTGCAAAATTTTGAGCAAAAGCAATGTCGCATTAATATCGCTCAGGAGTTGTTGAATGACGTCAACGGCGATCCAGATTTGCTCAAAAGGGTCATAACTGGTAATGAAACGTGGGTATATGGTTATATTATAGGGTATGTGGTTATAGCGTTTTGCCACAATTGATTAGATAAAGTCAGAATCGAAGGACGAGCTGATGGCCATACCGAAAAGCGCATTCCAGAAGTGCTTCGAGGATTGGAAGTATAAGTCGGGCGCTGGTATAAATGCATTATATCTGAGGGGGATTACTTTGAAGGGGAGAAAATGGATATTGATGAATAAATAAATACTTTTCGAAAAAAATCGAAATTCACCTTTTCTTTTGAACACACCTCGTATAGGCCAACATATATATTATCTGTTAAAGAAATAATATAAATTTTAGAAATTTTTTATCATATTCAGTAGTAGGGAAAAAATTGCTTACTTTGGGCACACGGGCACGTCGATGATGCACTTCTATCGGTTTGTCTCTACAGTGATTATACCCAACTAAGTTTGTGTAGTGGCTTAAGAATGCCTTAATATATAATATTTTTTATGAGAGTTACCTGAACAAACACACTTTAGAGAAAACTGCCACTGCCACTGCTCATGATGGTAATGACGGTGTACGCTATACAAACAACAGAATTCCAAAGTTACTTCAGATCACCGTTGAAGCAAGTTAAAATGTCTGGGAGCAGTGGAACTAAGACATCCTTATTTGGGAAATGTTGAGGCGAAGGAAAGTTAGAGACGAAAAAGAGAAGGGAGGATTGGGAAGTACCTGCCAATTCAGATCTGGTCAGTAATCTAATGTTGATGACCATTACCCTTTGTTTTGTTATGTGAATACCGCACAAGAGTCCCAATTACCTGGATCCGCTGAAACTATAGCATCCTCGATTGGTATATGTTGTGAGACTAAAGGTAGAAAATAGGGAAGATGGTGAAGTACCTAGCTATTCAGATCCACCAAACACGGCTAAAGCCATTTCGAGCAACATTTCGATTGTGAATGGTGGTCTTCCACCAGGGCGTACTGAAAGTATCTCCCACTCTGGAAAGTTCCGCAAATATACTACGCATCATTTTGAATTAATTAATTGTGCAACAAAACAAATTAACTCAGTGAAATTTATCATCGCACGCCGGGAGTTGAACCCGCAAACCCTGGATTTGTAGACTGTGATTTATTTATTTAGGAGGGTTAATGGTAAAATTAAAATTACAATTTGTTAATTTTGTATAGTTATATTTATGGTGCCAAAATATGGAATCATTTTATCAAATATTCACAACCAACCTTATTTAAATGCTAAAATGATACATCAACAGTATAATTTAAGTACGCAACATGAATTTCAATACTATTTAGTAAATACGGCTTCAAAATTCAATGGTAAATAACATTATGGTTCTGTAAAGGGAATACTATTAGTGTAAATAAAATAGCACTCCGGCAAAAGACACAGCTAATTCAGTGTAAATAACACTATGCTTCAGCAAAAGAAAACTAATTTAATGTAAATAAATTTTGAATTCAGCAAAAGAACTCACTATTTTTTGTGTAAATAACATTATGCTTCAGCAAAAGAAACAACTATTTTAGGGTAAATAACATTATGCTTCAACAAAAGATACAACTAATTTAGTGTAAATAACATTATGTTTCAGCAAAGAAACAACTACTTTCGTGTAAATAACATTCTGACCAGCATTATCAATATTTTACTTAAACTGATATTTTGCTGTTGGAAATGAACTATTTTAGTCATATTATCCTTCTTCTAACACTTTGTTTCAGCAAATATACTACTTTATCATACCCTGATAGTGGAGACATTTTTACCTAATACAATTTTCTTTTAATGCAATTTTATTCCATAAGCCTTAAAACTAGTACATAAATGCGATAATTCTTAAAAACAAAATAAAATTAAAAACAAGGAATAAAAATACCTCTCTAGCAACAAATATTAGACAACAGACAGTAAGTCATATCATAAATATATATTTTATTTTTTTACTCAACAAAATTGTGTGTGGTAAATTTTTTTTATAATAGAATAACGATTCGTCACAAATATATTTATTTACAAGACAGTGTTAATATTTATTATTTTAAAGTGCCAAAGGAACTCAAAACAGGTTTGTACTTGTTTCTTGATGTAAACAAGGTGTTTTATAAAATATATGTATGATTTTCATTAATTATTATGAATTTTGTGTTATTTGTATGAATGCGATTAATTGCTTTGCAGTCATGAATGAACTCTATAAATAAATAAAATAAAGAAATCTACAGAATAGTAATGTTAGATTCTATCATAAATAAATACAGGTTTTGTACTTCAAAATTTCATCTTTTCCAGTTGCTCTAGAGTTTTAAATGCTCGCCAATCTTGCTTTGTTCTATCAGTTTGAACTCGGTATATTAGCGATAACCATACATAATAGAAAACAGGGAGAGATACGACCAAACTGCACAACTATCAATCAAAGTCGTGCGTTTGGTGTGTAGGCACAAACAAAGATTTAGGTATGGGTGAATGATGTTGGTGACTCTTTTGTACAAACGGTTTCATACTAATAATGGTTCACGGTCCATCTCCCTTGTTTCTATTATACATATATGGATATAACAATTTAAACTTGTGACCAATTAAAGTTCATAGGAAAACGGATAGTGTTAAGGGTTGTACGAAAATGGTCATTAATTATACGCGGCTACAACCATCACAAAAGAAGGTATGTGCATAGACCCTTAACCATTCAACAAGAGTTTGATCGAGAATGAATTAATTTATGAATTAATTAACGGTAGAATATCGTTGTCCAGTACTGAATCGTCGAGACTTGCGCTTTAGAGGTTATGTTGGGCGGAGAGTCCTCAGTCTTCGAACAGCATTTTCTGCGGCCGGGTCTTGAAGTATACATACAGGCCGATGAGCACCACGATGATGCCGAGGCACGGCAGGACGATGGTGGGCACCTGCTGGCGCACCTTGGCAAAGTCCTGCTTCCTCTCCTTCTTCTGCTTCGCTGTCTCCTTCACGGCGCCTCCTTTAAGCTTACGCATTTTGACTCTAGAAATTAAAAAAGGAAAATGAAATTATTATAGAATGAGATAAATATGTCAGTGCCAGCAGCTCTCCGTGCTGCACAGGACCGTGAGGAGTGAAGGAGTCTGCTTAATCAGGGCAATTGGTGTGAGGGTCATGATCCTCAGCAATGAGGCAACGACGAGAAGCAGACTAAAAATATAGTGGAATTAACCTAGTAAGGACGATCTACGGCCCTTCTTACTGATGTCCAAATTCACGTAAAAGTATTGTACAATAAATGTTTCAATCTAAATCATTATTTAATCATTGAAGAAGATAATATTGACATAACCTAAATGAAACATGAAACGGAAAGACAAAATCCTGGGTTCGAGTCCCAGATGCGACTGATATCTTTTAATTTTCTGTTTTTTCTTTTCGGTTTCATGTTTCATTTAGGTTATGTCAATATTATCATCTTCAATGATTAAATATTACAATGAGGTTTTTAAACTTCAATGAAATAATTAAAAATTAATTCATTATTCCCTACCTATCCCAACATTTTCCAGTCTACACCCAACTTGATTAAATAAAAGAAGGGTAATTAAAACACCTTTTAAAACATTATGGTTTGCTGAACTTAATCTGAATAGGTTGGAAATGGGAATCATTTTTAGATTAAGATCCAGACATGCACTGATGGGAGGAATATTGTGTTTGATAGGCCTCTCTGATTCTCCAATGAGCTTGATGTGTGAAGAAATTTAAGATATAGAACACACTCTAGCGGAGTGCGTTAAATATGAACAGAGAGTGACGATATCGATGACCTCAAACCCATCGGAAGATCAGAATTTAATCAACTTCAACATGCCATACCAAGAATAATGAAAATTGTTAGAGTGTATAATTGTAAAATATTTGGAAGTGAATTCTTAGATAAAGTACAACATTTTAAAGAATATCAGAAAATATAATTTAACACATTCGCTGCTGAAATATTTTACCTTTGAGAACTGAAATATTTTTTTAAAAGTACCATCAATATAATATAAATTAATAAAAGTAGAAATTAATAGTCATACAATATGAGTGTTGGCCTGTCCCATGTGAACCGTGCTTATGCTATAATGAGGGAGTGTCAAATGAGCCAGAGACACTGCACACATTTGTTTTGTATGAACGCGTGAGCCGCGTTGTCAGCAGTCAATGTGTTAAAAACAAATATGGCAAAAATGACAACATTATGGAAGTCAGAAGCCTCTATAATATAAAAGATAAAAAAAAAGATAATTAGCAACTCAATAAAACTACATTGTATATTTTGAATGAATCAGCATATTAAATCCTGTTTTAAAACATGTTCCCAAAATACTAATTAACATTTCACAAGATGTGTACTTGTTTGACATGCATGTTTTAGATTTCAGAGCATTCTATCTTTAATCTAACCCATCTGATGGGCAAATATGCAACCACCAAAGCGTGAAATATTTGTGTTGTATTCATATGCTAAATATATGAAGCTCTCGTAAAAATGGCAGGAGATGTGCCAGTGGGTTCATATCGTCGCAGGAAAGCAATACTGCTGTAACAACCAAATACCAAAATGTTACACCTCAGTCAAAAAACTTTTCTGAATTTACAAATAAAATCCGCTACTTTTAAACCAGTGGTTATAAAAATGCCATTTTGGAAATGCTTAAATAAAATAAAATATCTCTATAGATTGATAATAATCAAATCTTTCAATAGTGACGACGGACAATGATTTTGGCACTTACAGCTGTGAACACCAAACACGTTGTAAGTACCATAAATAAATGTACGAGTACTAAAAATCGCCTTCATTTTCAACTGCATTAAGTGCCATTAATATTAAGATTTTAACTAGGTGTAAGAATGTCATTATTTTTTTGGACTAAAATCGTTTGGTTTACCTAAAAAAAAAATGAAATGAAAACAATGTAAATAAATAACAATAATAATAATTGGATGATTTTTATAGCGCCGTTTTTGTGAAAAATCACCTCAGGGGCGCTATACAAAGATTACTTCCTATTCTTTAACTAATTAATAAATGTATTGACAATCATCGTTTGAAATTTAAAAAATGGTAACAGTACAAATTATACCACAAAATTATGATTGTTGACAAATCCTTATATTAATGATCAGATAAAACAAAATAAACGACTTTTTTTAAGAACACAAATACAGTGAGCAATATAGTAAACACAGGTATTCTAAAAAGTATCGACAAATTGTAGTTAACGGCAAGTGTTGAAAGCAAACAAGTAAAATGTAGTAACCACTGTGAACACTAAAATGCAAACCCTACAAATGCTGCAGTGTAATGTTTCCGCGTAAGCGAATTTTGTCTTTCCTTTTAAAATTGAATATTGTCATAACCACCAAATGTTAAAAAAAAAACACAGGATTTTGAGGCTTATACTTAAATTAAAAAAGGATTTTTTTTTATATGAATACCGCACAAGAGTCCCAACTGCTCCCAACCGTCTGGAACCAGTGAGACTATGGCATTCCCAATTGGGGAATGTTGTGAGGCTGAAGGTACTGGGGAGGGGAATGATAAGGGGAAGAGGAAGGTGGGGAAATACCTGGCTATTCAGATCTGGTCACCAAACACGGCTAAAAGCCATTTCAAGCAACGTTTCTATTCTGAGTGGTGGTCTTTCAGCAGGGCGATGCTGTAGTATCTTCCACACTGGAATGTGCGCAAATATACTACATATTACTTTTAAATGAATTAATTGTGAAACAACACAAATTAATTAAATAAAATTTACTTGCGCACGCCGGGATTTGAACCCGCGACCTTCGGATTCCTAGTCGAGAGCCTTACCCCCTGACCATGGAGGGCGTCAACCTAACCTAATATTGACCTAACGACAAGATCTTCCAATGTCGTACAGTTCTTATTTTTCGTTGTAGAGTCACGGGTCCCAGATAGATCGACCCTTCTAATATCCGGTCAGAGCATCTGACCGGATATTAGAAGGGTGCGGGTTCGAGTCCTGCCGGCGACATTTATCTTTGCTCGGAAGGTTTTTTCAATTTGGATGAGTGTTTCAGGCTAATAATGATTGTTTATAAGAATAATTGTTACCCTTTGCGCTATGCACAAAAATCTTGTTTAAAAACTTTAGTTTATCAATTAATAAATGATTTTTATTTACCGATGACCAATTTTTTCTTAATGGTGTTTGAAATGATTTAATAATATTTATAAAACAATTTTTTTTTAAAACTTGCAATCATTAAAATAATGGAAAATCGATTTCAACAAAGAATGGTAAAGACGTTGTATGAAAGTGAATGAAGCAAGAAGTGTATGCCAAGATCGAGTTGTTTGGCGGTCCGTCCTCTCTGCCTACCCCTGCGGAGAAACGGCGTGATGGTTAGTTAGTTAGTTATGGTAAATGCAAAGAACTCTATTAACGGGGGACTGAGTCAGTGATAAAAAGTTGTCGAAAGAAACGAAGCTAACAGTTCACAATGGGATGCTGATACCAACCCTGATGTATGGAACTAGCAGAGAAATTATCAAAGTATACTGAATTCTATAGAAATGAGATCCCTAAGGCGTATGTGTGGTAAAATCATGTATGACAGTTTTACAAATGTGAAATCCAAAAAGAATGCAAGGTTGATGTAAACATAATTAATAAGATTAAGAAAGGGACGCTTAGATTTTTTGGATATTTAGAGCGGATGAACAGAGAAAGGAGTGTAAGAAGAATATATGAAGCGAAAGTGAATGGTAAAAGAAGTCGGGGACGTTCGAGGAAGAAATGGTACAAGAAAATCAAATATTTGAGTTAATTAGTTAAATTAGCAAAATGAACACAGTTTTTGAAACATCATTTACATAAAATAACATCTGGTATTTGTGTAATAATTTAAAAATGAATTGAATTAATACAGTACATATTTATTCAATTGATTAGCTAGATATACACAGATGTTCTCCAAATTACTGTAGATGCTAGCTACTGGGAGTTTCTTTGTGATTACCTTTTTATTTATTGTTTTGGAAAATTTATAGATTATTAACACTATCATATTTATAGAATTAACATTGGGAAGTGCGTAAGTGTTAATAATCCAGTTAAAAATGTTCACAGGATGCTTTGTTTTCAGTTTAGTTATCAGTTATCACTTGACAGAGATGCTAAATAATAAAAAGAAATAAGGGAAATAGAAACATAAAACATAATATAACATACAGAAAGAGAAGAATACGACACGCATTTTATATTACAAAACTCTAAATGTAACTCTCCTTTACACTGATCGTACAGCACCGGAGATCAGGGGGTTTTCTAGCACCATAAGGGAAGGGTTATGTATAGTCGTAAGAAGGGAAGTCTTACTTGTAAGTCACTAGCTACAAGTCATAGGTGTAAGTCACTAATTATAAGTCTCAGTAGTTAGTCGCTAGCTATTCGTCTTAGGCCCAATGTCCACGGAGGTGTAGCTTCATAGACGCTTCAAAATGTATCATGCTGATTGTGCAGCCAGGAGTACAAAAGCCTATCCACGAAGCGTATATTTCTTCTCATTTGTGATAACGTCATCCAATGATGATGGCGTTGTGTTGGCCAATTACATCCGACGCTGCCGAAGACAACGATCAACTTGGATACATCCATATATATAAAGAAATATCAATTGTAGATTTTTCGTAACCGGAAGCCAATTGGCAGAAGATAATAATGTATTTTATTCATTTTATAAGATGAAAAATAATCAAAATTACTTCATATCACAGCATCACTGTTACAAAAACAAAACACAAATATCTGAGAATGTGTTAACACAGATACGGGTATTTTTCGGCGATCTGAACAAATTTAGCAGTAGTTCTTGCCATTATTTCCAACATGTGTACGCTGCGATACGCTCAGGCGTATGACACGCAGGACGACAAGCTTTATGAAGCTTGCATGCAGCTACGCGAGCGCAACAGCAGCTCCGTCGACAGAGTTCCGTTATTTTATATGGAGTCAGCAAGCAGGCGTAAAATGTCGCATACGTGTCTATGCAGCGGCGCTTCAGTGGACAGTGGGGTTTAGTTGTAAGTCACTGGTAATAAATCTTAACAATAAGTAATTAGTTATAAATCTAAGTCATAGGTAAAATAAATCAGTTTTAAAGCATTCTTGAGGTGATTTACCCACGAAAACGGTGCTATAGAAGTAATTTTAACATTTTAAGGTAAAGAGAGAGAGAGGTTACAACTGAACGATCAGCGGTACGCCTTTGTATGATACAATAAGGTAAAACAATTTACGACCAACTTAATTTAATACAATGGATTAATACGTTATAAAACAAGATTGCTGATAAAAAATAAAATTTAGAATTTTTTTTTTACGAAATTATTAAGTATTTCCAGTTATACAAAATGTAGTTTCTTTTCTGAAATTTCACTTGTAAGAGAAAGAATATAATATAAACTATATTATTTTACCCAAATCCAAGATTATTTGGCAAGATTTTTGACAAGAAGACGAAAAATATTACATATTTGAAAGGGATCCGTATGGGAAATAATGAAAATATGAATATATATGTAAAACTCTGATATATTAGATAATTTCTTAATTTATATCACCATTATAAAATGTTGGCAAGTTTTATGTTATAAAACAATAGCGAAATTGTACAATTTTAGTAATTTTGAATCAATTAGAAGCGGTTCGTGGCTTGCCAAAATGCCACGTATTCACGAGCGAGGAAAAAATACAGTATAAAGACGTATAAAACAGCTTATAATATATGTTTTTAAGATTATTTGTGATGTTTTACTTAATATTAATCAATAAAAAAATATGTTTCTTACCAATTTAATAAAGAAAACAAGAAATTAGGAAAATGCGGCGGGTTTATGTGCCAACGGTACGTTTATTTGACAGCCGACGAATAATAACAAAATGAATGACACGTCGACAGAGTAGAATAACAAGGTTTTATCGGATATATTAATATTATGCGATAATAAACTCCAAAGTAACCTTCCATAAAGTCTATTATTGCATTACATTATTGTGTCCGATAGTATTTTGTTATTCTAAGGGGTTGACGTATGAAAGTATGTTCCGAAAGTCAACTTTCAAATGAGTGTGTTCGGCTATGCCGCGCTTGAAAGCGTGTTCGTAAAAGTACCTACTCGTAATTTTTTTTTTATTTCACTGAAATCGAAAACACGTAAAATCTCGAAAATTTTAAATAAAGTAGCTTCCACATGAGCGGGCGGCCCAATACTAAAAAAGCCATTGCCTCAAAAGATTCGACCATCCTAAAGTTGGTATGCTTGACTTTAAGAAAGGACAACCGGATGGTCGAACCTTTCGACGCCATGGCTTTTTTAATATTGGTCCGCCCGCTCGTGTAGAAGCTACTTAAGAAAATGAATGTTACAAAATCACGTGACAAACCAAATATTTTTTCAATAGTGCTGTCGATTAAAATTGTTAATTCAGACAAAATTATTGTCCCAAAGTGGGCATTCAGCGTTCATTACTAAAAAATTTATCGTATTTAAACCGCAGAAATTTATTGAAAATATTATGTATGTAATAGAGTTATAACAGACCTCTGCTTCTACTTCCGCAAACGCAGAAGTTCTGCATACTTTTCACTTCCGCCTTCCGCTTCTGCTTCTGCAAAATTATAACTGGAACTTTCTAGGATGAGTTACATAGCAAACAGTGGCGTGGCACATGCACCGTGAGATGATAATGGTGATATGACGACTAATGATTCTAATGACAATGTGATCTTAAAATCAAAATTACAGGATCACAAAAAAGAAATAAGATTACCTCTACAAGAAAATTTCGTAATATGGTGGAAACTGAAATCAAATAAATATCCTATGCTCTTGCCGATAGACCGTCAGTTTTTATATGGTCCTCCGAGCAGTGTTAAAAGTGAGCAACTGTTCAGTGGAGCCGGCTTGATATAATATGAGGAACACAAACAAATAACAGGATGCAAAAGTCGAAAAATTACTATTTGTTTAATATAACTTACCTACCATTGTTAAATTTTGAATATTAATACGCATAACACAGTTCATCCAACCGAAGTGTAAAGACTTTCTATTCTACACATCCTCGAAAAGTTCTAATACCAATTACACATCCACATCCGCAAAATAAAAACAATAATATCTGCTATCGCTTATGCTTGTTATAACACTTTCGTTATATCTCTATTTACACATGATGATGCGCCTGTTTTTTTTAAATCATTTGCACAGGCATATATTTTTTAAAGCCCACAGGTTTTTATTTTTTATGTGACATCTCACAATTGCACATCTGTACGGAGCGTATACAGGGGAACTGTATCGCCAACCAGTTCTTCAATGTTGTGAGGCGGGTTAAGGAGGGGACTGTAGGGAGGAATCTGTTAATGCGGCCCTTGAAGAGGCCCGGAATCAATGTAGGAGGAGAGACAGATGCCGGTAGCTTGTTCCACATAAGAGCCAACTTTCACGAAAACGAGTCGGTAAAACGACCCATTCTCGTGAAGCCAACATCAACTGTAAACGGGTGTTCCACTCGTGTCCTTCGAGTTACACATATGTGCACCAGGGCGGAGGGGATCGACGCCACTATCTCCTTCGAGCAGGATCCATTGAAATGTCTGTAGAACAGACTCAGCATACCTACATTGTATCTGCATTATAGATGGCAATCGGTTTATTAACAACAGATTGTCAATCAGATGAACTGCCTTCCTTTGCACAGAATCAAGCAGGTTTATCAAATATTTGGGAGCTCCAGCCCAGAGGTGACTTCCAAATTCAAATGTTGGACGTACTTGAGATTTGTATAGGATTATCAGCTGGTCACTATTGAAGAATCTGCTAGCCCTGTACAAGATGCCCAGTTTCTAGGAAACCAGATTTACTTACATGTCATTAGCTTTGTCCACAAACCGCATTCCTGAAGTGGCAGTTCCCAACTAAGAAACATATTTTATATCAAAGTTTAGTTTTAATATATTCCTGACGAGCGAAGGGTACTTCCGAAACAGGTCGAGATTATTATATTAAATCGAAGTGGTTCAAAACAAATTTATGTGTTTACATTATGTTTACAAAATCAAGCATACGAAATCAATTGTGACTATAACCATTCAATTACTCAGGATTGCCCCGGAACAAGCAACCACCTGCAACGTCAAATTAAAAATAAATAAGTGATTACTCAGAAGTTCTGAGTCAGAACTGTATTTTACGCACGAAATGAAGTTCACCTTTCTGGACTTGTATGCTTTCTGAATTCTCACGCAGGACCAGTATTCTGGACCAGGGCAATTGAGTGGATAATAATGAATTCAGGCCATTGCATCAATCTTCAACTTTAGCTTGATACTTGTTCGCCCTCGTATAGCTTATTCATCACACGCCTCTTGCAGTTTGGACGAAGCTACTGAACTGTCAAAACACAAAACTAAAAATGTGCATTATTTTTTAACTTCTTGTTCGTATTATATCATCAAGGCGATATTTCAGTATCGCCCTGATGAGAGACCATCATTCAGAATCAATATTTTGCTTTAAATGGCTCTAGCTTCGTTTAGTGACCAGAGGCGCTATTCCCGTTCTTTTTAAGGAAGATTCCTTACGTTTTTTCCTTAGGGTTAGACTTCTTACTTAACTGCGGTACCGATTATAATTCATTTTAATACGTTTTTATTTTATTTTTAAATGTCATAATTAAGCCTTTTAACGAAGAATCACGTTTTATAAATAGGTACCTACCTCATTAGATAGTAATGACCTTTTTATGTCTAGTTCTAAAAGTGACATTTGAATTTGTACCGATGCTCTTCAATGCCGCTTGATGTGAATTGTCAAAAATGTCAACATCTATATAATGTTTACTAGCCAATTATGTTTAAAGTACATAATAACGTAATTGGTAACATACTTAATATTGAGTTTTTCTTTTGTTAAAACATCTCAAATATTGAGATTTTCTCTTGTTAATACATCGCAAATATTGACAATTTTTGATGAATGTCGTTCGCTGATTTCAGCTGACAGCTGTCATCCGATAGAACCGGAACCGCAGTTAAGTAAGAAGGCTTTAACCCTAAGGAATCTTCCTTAAAAAGAACGGGAATAGTGCCCCTGATCTAAATAGCAAGGTTCCTCCAACCTTCCTCTTACCCTTCCTCTATTTCCAATAGCCTCACAACATTCCCCGATTAAAAAAGGATATGCCATAATTTCCAAAGTTCAATTTGCTTCGGGCCACTGAAAATTTCAACTAAAATTCAAAATTTAATCACGAGACATTTGAGAAATTTTAGAAAAAATGTGTCTTAAAAAGCATTATCCAAATCTTTAAGAGGTAAAAAATTATAATATAAAGATTAAATAAAATAACTCATTAGATTCATTTTCATATATTTTTTTCTAAGAACCTGTAAAATTTATTTCCATATAATTAACACAAGATTCCATATATTTATATGTTACGTATACTGTTCCGAGTTCAATAATTTAATTCCTTGAGAATTTTTTTCCTTACACACTTTTTACACCTATCCTGAATACCAAATACACCATTTCACATGTTTACATTTTGTCACAACAGTCAAACATACATACAAGGAAAATATATGTTTAAACCCTTTGAATGCAACTAGTAAAAACAAAAAATACCCTTGTGTTAAAATGGTAAAAAAATTTACCAGTAGGCATTCAAAGGGTTAAGTATCCAGCTGTCAAATAATAACATTGAGTTTACGTAACACATAAAAAAATGTTACATTTATTGTAAATTATTTTGAATCTTTCTTTGATGACTTCAGTAGTTAACAAAAAAATATTAATGGTAAAGTTTTAATAAGTCTTCCAAAGATAATGTTATTTGAACAAAAAAACTGAAAATTGTTTAATTTGTTTATAAAGTTTGTATTCTAACACTAAACATCAAAATGGTCCATTTAAAATCTTCACAAGTAATTACAAAATTTACCAATTTTTATAGGAGTTTTTTTTTTCTAAACACTGGGATTTAAAAATATTAAAATATAATGTTTTATTTCGTTTTTATTTTTTATTGGTGCGTTTGGTTTGTTCTGTGACAAAACATAAACGAAAATAAGTTTTTGATGTTTTTTTAAGTAGTGTTTTGAAATTTCACTGGAAATTTATGTCGTAATCTAGTATTGAGATCAGATTTTGGATTCTGAGCTAGAATTTTTTTATAAAATGCAACAACTGGTATCTACGTGGAATAGTTATTATTAGATAGTATCAATGTTCATATTTTAGAATAACAATCAGTTTATATTTGTATTTCCAAATACTTCAAACAATGTCAACCGTTTAACGTAGAATACTATCGAAACGATCAGAGCAATGTGAAATAATAGTACACTTAATTCTATTTTTACACGGGGATACGTTCTGAGGAATACGTTGTAAAAAAAAAATGTTTTCAAAAATTACAGTATAATGTGTAGATATTGGAAAATGAGAGAATTCTAATAAGAACGGGTATTTCCATAACGTTTTTTGAACGGTGCTATTTCAACACCATGTAAAAACAGAATTGACTGTATTCTCTTCATTAACCCTGGTAAGTATATTTACCACACAACAGAAATTTACAATGGTAAAAATGCTTACCAGTACCATTCAAAGAGTTAATAAACCTAAAATAAACCTTTGTTATAGAGACTTGACTGAATCCGTCAGTCAATATTATGATATTCAATAGGAGACTCTACAAAAAGGTTAGTTCGCTAATTGCGGATACATTATTAAAAGCAATGATGGGCTGTTCCTTTTTAAAACAGTGTAAAAAGCGAGACGCCACAAGAGACCAAAGACAATAATGAACAATAAATTAAATTACCATAGACAAGAAATTAATACAGAGATCCAAGGTAAAAATTGTTCAAATTTACTGAAAATTAATGATATTAGATGAAATCATTTCTGATTTGAGAGCTTGATTCAAAACCTTTGAATTCAGATTCCAAAGAAGTATATATATAGCATAAATTGCATAATACCAGTAACTCAGATTTGATGCGCAAGCACGAACTCTCACTAAGGTCCGGCTGTTTCATTCGCGGCATAGTTAAACCGGTGGTTAAAATCTACATTTATTCATTTGTTTGATCGAGAGTTAAATTGGTCAATTGTGAACATCAGATATTATTATTTTGCTGAATTTATTAGCAAATCTCGCACGAGATTACTTCAATAATATCCAATTCATGTTAATCCTAAGCAAACAGATACTCGTACATCTTACAAGACTAATATGGTACAAAATTTACAATATTCGTTTATAATTAATTTTACATTTAAAAAAAAACTTAAATAACAGTTAAGTATATTATTGACTACTTATAAAGAAACTGTACAAAATTGGTTATTAAATGCAACTGCACTTTAATGCAGTTATAACTAGGGGGAAAAAACTAAAATTATTTTCTGCATAATATATATATATATATATATATATATTTTACATATATATATATGTAAAATAAAATATTTCTTATATAACGAAAAACTGTATTACATATCAGTCATTTTTAATATAATTTTAAAAGAAATCAAATTAAATTGTTTATTATACAAGCAAAATTTGATTAAAGGAAAATATTATTGAAAAGAATTGATTTTAATCACTGACTGGAGCCAAAGGTCACCCAACACCAACTTAGTTCTCTGCGGTCCACGATTATTTTGTGTAATTTTGACTGCAATAAGTAAATTGCAGAACATTTATAAAAAGAGTCAAACTAAATACTCTTACAAAATATTCAGTTGTTGTAAGCAAGTCAAACTTTTTTAATTAGTTGCTGTTTTACTTAATTTGACAACACGCCTACCTCGCTCCTCTTATTTTGGTTTCTTTCCCTTGCGTGTTAGGGCATCTCTTTGTATTATTTCCTTTGTGATTTTAATTAACTCGGCTTGTTTTATAAAAACACAAACATAAATCAAAATTAACATTGTTAACAGAAGAATCCTTTATAGCACACATGCGCATAATTGTTTGAACTTCATGAATAACTCCTGCCAACCTTTTGTATTGTATTGTATCGATGGTCCCAACGAACAGTGTCGGATGTGCAAATGGCAACTCCTTATTAGGGCTGTTTAAAGTTTTGTTTGTACTTGTTTAGAGTTTCTCATCTATATTTGTATTGTTTTTTAGATAAATAAATATATGTAGCGATATTTTTTTTTGTATTTTGCATAAACCCCTATGTATTTCATTGGAAAAATTAATTATAACAACTACTACAGCTCTAATGCAAAGTTACCAATTTGCACATCCGACATTGTTCGTCGGAACAGTCGGTATGTAACTGGATAAATATTATTATTTGTTTTTGGACCTGATATACATGAAACTAATAACTACAAAATAATATTTTAATAATATAGCAATCCAAATCTTCTTCTTCTTCACAGATGTATGGCACCGTCCGTAACATAAAAGAAAAATAATTGTATATAAGACATTAAAACATAAATTATTGATAAAGCACTTGATTTAATTTAAATTAATTATGCTAAAATTGTATGAAAAATTATACACATAATTTAAAAATAATATTCGTAAACATAACTACATATCCACATAAACACTTTGACTAATATTAGTTATTTCAGAGTCAAAATAAATAAATTACATATTCCTCATTTTTTTATGTAGACACAATAAATTATCACTTTAGAATTAATGAGTCCGAAAGTGAACATAAAATATACTCAAATAATTTTGATGTAGTAAGGAACACTGAAAAGATTAACCGATAGAAGTGTGTTACCTGATTTCCGAAGTAAGCTCAATTTTTCCTTACGTAGATATTCAAATATTAAAATTCTTTCTTGGGCAGATGAACAATTCCATTGGACTTTCGAATTGGGAGTCGAAAGGTTTTAAGTAAATTGTCAATATTGTTTTTATTTTTCAAATCGATATAGTTACACTTCTACGGATTATTTGTTCGGTGGTAAAAATGATTTTTAAGCGGATAAAGTTAATGCAAGTTGATTAAAAATAAAAGAAATAAAATCGCCGAGCTCTACACAAATTATTGAAACTTATTTATACACGGTGTCTGGTGAGTAGTGAGTAGTGGTACAAGTGGGAAACTGGTGAATCTACATCACATAAAATAAAAAAAATAAAAAATTCCATCCGAGCCATTTTGATTTAATTCATTTTTTAAAAACTTTTATTTATTTATTTCGGAAACTAAAGCTATGAAAATTTACTGGAGCCGGGTCTACGCTTCGGTGCACTTTAAAAGATAATAAACAGCTGATAGTAACCCCGTAGCGACTGAATATTTTGAAATTGACCACAAAAAATTGCTACTTCGAATTTGAAGTACTCAAAACCCAAAACAAAATAGTTTTACCACAAAATCGATTTAAAATATAATATAGTTCTACCAGTTTCCCGCTTGTACCACTGGTTTCTGGACACCGCGTATAAAGAGTAATAGAAGAATAAATGGATTTTAAAATTCATGACTGATTTTTTATAATGTAACATTATAAAGATTGCATTAGAAATTATTGGGTTGTTTCACATTACATCACATTTGAAGACCATCAAATACATGAACAGCACCATTTTTAGCTTTTGACATTTGAACGGTCACCGTTAATCGCCGATTCCTGACACGTTTTTAGCTTTTGATCAAAATGTGATCAACTGAAAAGATGATCGTTACAATTTGATCAAAAGTCTAATGAGGAACGGAAAATTCAAAATGACGCTGATAGACAATTTGATGGTCTAAGAAATATTTTCACAAAAAAAAAAAACATATAATAAGAACTTTCCGAAAATTACAATGATCCAGAACTGCTTATCAGAGTAAAAAAAAATGTTAAAAATAAATAGGGGAATGTAGCGATAGAAATTAAAAAACGTGAAAGTTAATATAACGACAAAATAAAAAAATCTAAATTGTGAAAGTTGGTACACTTAGTTTATAGTTAAGTACTCTTGTATAAAATTGTATGTTGTTTGTATTGTGCATTCCAGTCGATATTTTCCTTATTTCTTTAAGTGATCCCTATACAAATTGTGCAAGACATTTAATATTGAATTTTAATCGAAGGCACCCTGTTTCTACCGGAATAATAACTTGTATAAAATGAGTCAAGCATTGATATAGTACACAAATCGGTCTTAACCATAGCTATTAGAAACAAGGCAGATGGGCCGTGTACCATTATTAACACAAAAACGCACACACAAAAATGTCACTAACATTGTCTATACATTCTACTGCAAGTCGTAACTATGCACAGCGTCACCCCGCTGACTCAGCCGCTTTGATAGCTAGTGAAGATTGGACGTAGCTCGGCGACGATCGGCACGCTTCCATGCCATATCTTCCTTTGTTTCTATTATCCATGGTCTTAACTGATAAAAAATGAAACCATATTAGATCAGAAGCCAATATTCATCATGGTGGATCTACTCTTGTGCACATTCCCAGGGTCGATAGCACAAACATTTAACATTTAGACGATATCGGTAATTTGTCGACACTAACTAGCACAAATACAAATCTCCGACGAAATTTGACAGCTGACATTAACAAAAAATTTGTTAGTTTTTGAGACCGTTCGCTCCTTAGACAAGCTTGTCTACGTGTTGATAAACAAAAACATTTTGGCGCGTAAATCAAAATTATTTTGGGTCTTTTTTAATAAATGTCGACAGATTTGAACTTGGGGAAACAGAATTTCGAAAATTATTATGTTACGGGTAATATCTAATGATTAAAATGTCGAAAATAATGAATATTTTAAAACAAACTCGTTTGAATTTGACGTTTCAAAACACATGCCTACGCAACAGATAAAATTTGTCAGCGATAGGGTGATTTTTCACGACATTGATATTTTAAACAAAGGCTAGCAAAATTGCCGAACAAAAATCGACAGCTTACTTTGTCGTGTTGATAGTGCTTAGATATCAATATCGCCGTGCTTGGCCCCCGGGCAGTCTATCTATTGATCTGTATATCAATGCACTTTTCAAAAATGTGATAAATGCATTAAAAATGTGCACAAAACTTTTAAGGGTCGCATATCTAATAATATTATCGTACAACTCTAATTTACAAAATGCAACAAAATTAAAAATTTCAGTCGTATTATTTTTTTTATAGATATTCCTAATCACATTTCTTTTACTTGATTAAAATAATGTTCTACATCAGACGGCTATTCTCAAATACTTCGGATATACAAAACAAATATAATACACTCTCTGAACACGTGGCACCGTCAAAAAATGCAATCACGAATAACATCGGTATCCGTATCGATAAAACCACTCTTCAGCATGGTGATGAAAATTTTTCATCAACACTGTAGATAATAGAAAAAAAGGAAGATGGGCCATGAGCCACAACGTGAGTTGCCAACATGGTTCACCCATACTACTGCAAATCGCATAACTTTCATTGGCTCTGCCGTTTTGATAGTCTGCGCAATTTAGTCGTAGCTCGGTAATAGTCAGCACGCTTCCATGTTATATCTCCCTTTGTATCAATTATCTATCAAAATCGATAAATGTCAATTTTTGGAGATGCAACACGTGAATATCTTCAAACTTTAAAAAGGATAAAACCTTTTCGAGCATTCCGCAGTCTACGAGCACTTTAATAATTTACACAGTCGAGTTTCAAAAACACAATAATAATATTCACAAATAAGTCCTTCTGGTAATATAACTATCAACCATCGTGAATCTAGGCGATGTCCGATATGATACCACCGAACCATACGCAAACAATCGGGAATAGATATGTGATCATTGCTCGGTGCAGAGACATCTCTTCTTTGATCTCGGCGCCGGAAGAGATCGATGAGTCTTTTTCTAGCTCATCGTCGATTCGGTTGTTCTGGTCGAGATCAATGTCATTGTCCCGGTCGTTTTCGTCGATGATTCCAGTGGAATCTTGATCGGGGTTTTTGATGACGGTCGGGTTGAAGAGCCGCGGTCCATGCTCCTCGGTGATGTCTTGTTCGGGGTCCTCGAACTTGGGCTGTTCCGGGATGTGGTGTCCAGAGCCCTCCTCCTGATCAGGCGGGCCACCCGGTTCAGAGTCATCATCATCGTCAGTCGTATCGTCGCCAGATCCGGAGCCAGAGCCGTAAGTGAGGGATGCTGAGTCGTCTGGAAAATGAAAGGCAAATTAAAATCAAGAGTTATAATAATAATATAGATATATAACTTAGTAACTAACCATCATGCTGTTTCTCAGCAAGGGTAGGCAGAAAGAATGGTCTGCGGCACAACACCAAGTTTCTCCAAGTCTAGGTTACTTCTGGTGTCCCACATTCCCACCAAATACAAACCTCCTAGTATGCCAGCCATAAATGGAGTGTTTCGCGGCATGTGCTAGCTGACAGTAATTTCGTAATTACTCACTGTCATTTTGCCAAATTATGTTTTTGTAAATTATACTGTCTTACCAGATAATATGTTTATGTATGTATTTATCAAAATTGTTCGTATATAGCATAAGTAGTTTCCACAGAATAGCTACTTATATTCAGAGAAATGATTTTTTCTCCCTCATTTGATATAAAAATGTTAAATCAATTGAAATTCAACAATCAACGGTTTTATTATATTGTTATAAAGCTAAATAAGTGTCCTTCATAATGAAATGTTATTCAGATTCTGCTAAGACTATGGTAAATGCTCCAGTAGTCTCCAGATTGAACTACTGCAATAGTTTATATGCTGGTCTGCCGAATGTGCATTTGAACAGACTGCAGGGAGTGTTCAACACAGCAGCTCGTCTTATATGCGGTGCCACCAATATTGTCACATCACTCCTCTTCTACGTGATTGCCTGCACTGGCTTCGAATCACAACAAGAGTTCAGTTTAAAATTTTTCTTAATATAGGTATATAAGGCCTCCATGGTCAAGGGGTAAGGCTCTCGACTACGAATCCGAAGGTCGCGGGTTCAAATCCCGGCGTGCAAAAGTAATTTTTATTTAATTAATTTGTGTTGTTTCACAATTAATTCATTTAAAAATAATATAGAGTATATTTGCGCACGTTCCAGAGTGGAAGATACTCTCAGTATCGCCTGGTGAAAGACCACCATTCAGAATTGAAACGTTGCTTGAAATGGCTTTTAGCCGTGTTTGGTGACCAGATCTGAATAGCCAGGTATTTCCCCACCTCCCTCATCCCCTTCTCCTTCCTCCCCAATACCTTCAGCCTCACTACATTCCCCAATTGGGAATGCTATAGTCTCACTGGCTCCAGACGGTTGGGAGCAGTTGGGACTCTTGTGAGGTATTCATATAAAAAAAATTAAAAAAAGGCACTGAACGGGCTGGCACCATCATACTAGACTGATATCTGCGTGAGGGACAATCTTACTCAGAGACAACTCACGCTCAGGTCGGCCAGACAGGTTAAACCCTCTCATAAAAATGCTGCCAAATTTGGGGACAGAGCTTTCAATGTACTGGGCCCACATTCTCGGAATGACCTACCATTAGGTTTGAGGTAAGAAAGCAATTTCGAAACCTTCAAGAAAAGTCTAAAAACATATCTATTTAAAGGGAGCTACAAACATTAACAAGATATAAAGCGCCCTTGAGGTGATTTTAGTCACTAAAAGGGGCTCAAAAAAATTTACCATTTTATTACAATAATGAACAAAAAAAAATGTTTTCTCTAAATCAATATAGAAATGACATTGAAAATCTGTTAATTTTTATTTTATAACACTTCCACAATGGCAACACTTTTTCACAGATAAAATAAACAAGTTTGCATGTGACGAAACGACAAGATAGAATAATTTTAAGATATGTGTATTATTTCCATGCCAACCGAATAAAATATATTTTGGTATGCTAGGAGAATTTTTTAAAGTTCAAAACACTATAAACTCGATAAGTCGAGTGCTTTGCTAGAATGCCGCTCCGGTTCGCTGGCACACGATGAGAAGGAATATCATAGTGCCACTTGGACATCATTGCCACACAAACGGTTAAGAGGGGCAAGCACAATTAGATAGTGGGCATAACAATAAAGTCACCTTAGATTTAGATTGTATTTTACGTCTGTATAAGAGTCATGTACCATTTTAGGATTACAGTAAAACTCACTTAAGAAGTTTTCCTGCTTAAGAAGTTTAGTTATTTCAGTCCCTTGAAGATTAAATTTTAAAAATGGCCCAATTTATCCCACATAAGGTTTTTCCACAAAAAACTTCTTAAAAGAGCTTCACTGTATTAACAATGAAGAGATAAACCGATAGAAGTGTGTTATGGCGTGTTTATGTTACTAAATTAAGGTTAATTTTTCCTTACTTCAGATCAAATTGATTGAACATTTTCAAACATTGGAAAACATAATAAATTTCATTGGGCTGTGTGGAACCTAAGAGACGAAAGATTTTATTTAAATTCGCGACGTCAGTTTTTTTTCAAATCGTTATCTTTTCAGTGATTAAAACTTCTCATTTACAAAATAAAATACCTTCTTGTTCCCAGACAACATCCAGTCCGTTATAGGCATTTTTCAGTTTGCCGACGATGGCTCTGAGAGCAAACTGCTGGGCGGTGATGAGGGCGGCAGTGGGGCTGTTGGCCCCCGAGCCCCCCACTGCGGGGAGGCTGGCTGCGCCAGGGCTACCACGCAGCTCAGGGTTGGTGGCCAGGGCAGCCGTTCCTTCTCCAGCCAGGGCAGGGAGATACCTGGAAACAGAAAGATGGATTAGATAACGGTGTCGTTCTTTAGATGAGGAGAAACAATAAAATTTATAAATACCTCTGCTTTTCCACGTTTTACCAAAACATTTCCCATTTCATTCTATCATTCTCATACAAATATTTCACCCAATTAATGATTAAATATTTTTTTATTAAGGTTCGGAGCACAAACTTTGACACTAACCTAGAACATTGTGACGAAAAAGACCACCACACAAAGAGCCATGAAAAGAACCATGCTATCTCCCTGGGAGAAAGAAAGCCAAACGAATAATAGGCAAGTTGTAGGTGACCGATATTATCACAACGATCTCCAACCACAATGGAACTATTCTGAGCATATGGCATGATTTACAGAAGACTGTTGTGGCCGTTCTTTCCAACTTTTAGACTGATCAATCTGAGGCACCGATCAGTCGAGTGTTTTGTTGAGCAACGCTCTTTTCTCCTGTTTCCAAGCATTTTTAATCGTTGATCATGCTAGGGTGCTCGCCCAGTTTCATAGATATTAAAAATGAAATCTAAATACATGTTTTTGACATTCGAAAATGGTTAAATAAATGTTTGCAAATCAATATGTGAATTGCAAAAAATAGATTGCGAATTAAATGACGTTTGACGTTTCGCTTATACTTTTTCACTCCGTTGACACTTTTAAAAACTAGTCCTTTGTTGACCGGAGTTTTTATTCAGTGAATCAAATTTGATCGTTACTTGATCTAGAGTTGCATTGGTAAGAGCATAGTTTTGCATTTGAGCAGTGTTGAGGCAAAAATTCGGCTAAACAGTTACTCGGTAGGGTTGGGAAGAACGGCCATTAGAATCACGGTATCATCAGGTAGCATCCTTTGTTAGGAAAGAGAAGCATAGGAAACCCACAGGTAAGAAGAACTGACGATTTGAAGAGAACTGCAGGCTTTGGATGGGTCAAAGACTTCAAAAATCAGCAAATCTAAAAAATTGTGTCCAAAGCTGGTCGCCAAGATTCCCAGCATTTGGCAGTCACTTTAAACTTGCTGGCTCTTTGGCTGGCCTATCCATGAATAATACACATTATAACTTATTTTAGAATTCAAACCTAGAGAAACTCATGGTCAACGGCAAAGTGGAAGACAGGAGAAGCAGAGGAAGATCACCGATGCTTTGGAGTGACCAAGTATCGCAGGTGTCTGGAACGTCGATATCCGCAGCTCTCCACGCAGCACAAAGTTGCGAGTGGAGGAGTCTTATCCACGAAATTGGAGTGGAGGTCATGATCCTCAGCAATGAAGAAACGACTTAAGAAGAAGAAAACTTACTTAGCGACATGCGTCCCGTTCCAGCACTTGTCATCACCGTCGGGCACGGAGACTGTGTCACAGTAGGTCTGCGGCAGCTTGGACCAGATGCGACGGGTCTCGCGAACCTTCTGGCGCACCTCGCGCACCATGCGGTCGTGCGAAGGTCCGTAGCGGGATTCCCCACCGCCTCCTCCCCCGATCTCGCCCTCATGGGGCTCTGTCTCGCCGCCCGGGTTGTTTTCGGGGAATGCTTCGTCGATCACTGGAATGGAGAGAAATAAATATGATTATTTAATATTAATGCAACAGTAAAGCACAGGATGCAGCATGACCCAGATTTAGTACAGCTACAAAAAGAGTCATAGTAGGGTTATTAGTTAGCAATCTGTGATAGCATTTAAGATAACTGTTTGTATCCACTTCGCGCTTGAAACGTCGAAACGCTAATGTTAGGAATTGAAAAACCACATCAGTGATCATTGGAAATTTCAGAGCCTTAAGTTTAGCCTAAAGAGAACGCCATGTGGAAGATTTTAGGACCTTCAAATGCCAGATTAATCAAATTTGCAATCTCTGATATGGTACTTTTTTTTTTTTGATAGAAAGCAGTCACTTTGTGGTTAGACATATTTAATAAAAATAAAACAATAACTTTGTTCATAACCACGAGAATTTTATTTGGCTACTTACTTACTTACTGGGACCAGTTTAATTTTTGTACCCTGAAGATGCTTATGTTAAGCGAAACCGGTCGGTCGTAATAAAATTAAATAAAATTCTCGTGGTTATAAACAAAGTTATTGTTTTATTTTTATAAAAAAATTTTTTACCCCATTAGCGAAACATATAATAAAATGTATAAGACTTGACTCTGTGAAGAAATGGGTGGCCCGTTTGATAGATTCCCCTATCTTATGCTCTCTGAGGAACTGGCCTCATTGATCCCTTCGGTACCGGTGCATTGTCGGGAAACACGCCAAACGCGTGCTGCCCAACATTTGTACACAGTTGACTTTTGTCACATGAGAGCGGGTCGTTTCTGCGACTCGTTCTTGAATTCAACAACCTGGCTGTGGAACGATTTGCCGCCCTTTGTATATCCTACCTCCTACAAAATGGGACTCTTCAAGATCCATGTAATTTCTTCCTCTACTCAAAAAGACCCCCCAAAAAGCATCCCCAAAGATGACATAGGCACTGAGGGAAATTATTATCCTCAGGGCCTCCTGCGTGGAATCAATGAAAAAAAAAAAGATTTTTTGGCTCTCCTGGAAAGTTGTTAAATATGAGATATGCCTGTTTGTGTTGTGGGCGACAAATCTATCACTCTAGCACGAGTCTGTACTGTTCCAATGGTGAAACAAATATAGCAATAATGAGTTCCTGTCTAACCTTCAGTCTTCTTCTTCTTTCCGCCCTGCTTCTTCTTTCCTTTCCTCCTTCCGGACCCCCTCTGCTGTTCCGAATCAAAGTTGTACGACTCAAACTCAATCTCCTTAGAGCTCTTTCCGGGATCGGGATCTGCATCTCTCCGTAACCTCGACCCTGCCACTAACCTATCATAAACCATCCTCTTATCAAAGCTCCTCGCATTGCTATAACCTTCGTCTTCGTTAATCAAATCGTTGCTTTGATCCACGTTTGTATTCACGCTACTCTGAGATTTAAAATCGACGGTTCTTTCATTATTTTCTTCGAGGAGTTGTTTTCTTGAACTGCCTCTCGATAGTAAGAATGGATTCTTTTTCAGCAAGCTTTCTTCCGAAGTTTCAATCTCGAAATCATCGCTGTTATCAGCGCTGCGTCTCCTGGATTCGCTGTATCCGTTGAGATAGTTGTTAGCGTTTCTCGTGACTCTTGACTTGAATTTGTTGTTGGGTTCAGCAGGACGTTGGCCGAGAACGGGTTTTCCGCATCCGGTGAAGACGGTTTCCGAGAGCTCCTGCGAGTGCTCCTGGAAGTTCATGATGGCCTCTGAGATCTTGATGTCAATCGGTTCCACGACCATGGCGATGTTGAAGGGCCCGAGGAGTCGGTCGGAGACTTTGTCCATTGTGTCTGGAAATAAATGAGAACATTATCAAAAAAAATCTACATTTGGAGTGTTTCCCAACTGTGCACCGGTGCCGAAGGGATCAATGACGCTAGTTCCTCAGGGCATCTTCCATTGAAACACCAGTAAAACAAAACAGCATTCCCAGCTGACGTCTGTGCTCCAAAGATTGCAAGATGTTTGTTAAGATAGATAAATCTATCAAACAGATGGCCCGTTTCTGCACAGAGTCAAAGGTTTTTTTCAGATATTTTGGGGCACCCGACCAGAGGTGACTGTCGATTTGTACAGGGTCGGCAGTTGTGTACTATTAAAGTATCTGCGGGCTCTGTACACTACGCCCAGCTTTTGAGAGGCTAACTTTACTCGGGCTTCGATGGAGCCCCCATACCTGAGCTGGTCACTTAGGATTACACCAAGCATATCAATGGAGGGCTTGTTGGGAAGATTGGTTATATGTATTACTTATATGTAAAAATAAGTATTACATTTGCATGGTTACATTTCATTATTTAAAAAATACTATTTTTATAGTAAAAATAACAATTCTTTTTAAATACATTCATTCTTCAGATTTTCAGACAATTCAGCACAGTGATAAAATGGAACACTTTTGGAAAAGTGATATAAAATTATTAATTATTAATTAAAATATGAATTTGTTTTTGCCTAGTAGCTAATTTAACCTAACCTAGTTAACCAAGTTATTTTTTCTTCATCATTTTTCATGACTTTATATCCTTTTTAAAAAGTGTACCGATTTATCACTGTGCCGAATTGTCCAATTACCATTTCTGCTAATAGATATCACAAATTTACTATGGTAACTTTTCAGAACAATGGATAAATTTATCATAGAGTTGGAAAAGCGTAATAAGTGTGATAATATTTTATTATTTTGAATCTAAAGAAATTTAAGTTTTTATTTTTTTGACCGTCATGCGAGGGATGTCCCTGTGTTATGGCAGATCTTAAAGTATCCAGCTTTTGATCAAATTGTAATCAGCAGACAAGTATAACGGTTAATCAATTCGGTTAAAGACTAAACACGATTTGAACCATGGCTGAAATGCCCCAAAAACTCAAAATATATAATAAACATATGATAACTGTACAGGATGCTCATGCCAGTGACATCGCCTATGAACCGCCAGCTTTCTCCTCAAGGACTTTGGGTAAAGATTTGCAAATGAAACAGTGACTTCACGAAAGTCATCGGACAACTGGTTGGAATAGTCGTGTCCCTATTTACAGTGCAGTTACTACAGGTGTTATTATTAGCAATTATTCTTATCACTACAGGAATGCACAGGATAATAAAGACAAATAAAGGACCTTATCAAATATGAGTTTAATTGATTCCTTAACTACTTTAGTTAAAATATTTTGGATAACAAGTCAAATTGGGTTGAGTTTAAAACACTCCAACATTAATGTTTTAGTGTCTTCTTGCGTAACTCTATTTATCTCTCGATCGTGGTTTGACAACTCACCAACAAAAGCGTCCCAGTCGGCGGATATGTCGGCGAACAGGGGTAGACAAGCGCGGGCCGCGTTCAGGCACAGGTTGACGCAAGCCTTCTCAGGGGCGCCCGAGCATGCTCCGCAAGAGCGGGCCCGTACTATCAGGGGGCCGCAACTGCCCTGGCCGCGCATCTGTAATACATAAACTTTAACTTTAGAAGAAGAATAGTTTCCCGACTGATTTAACAGATGTTTATTATGAGAGAGAATAAAATACTAGTATTGACTGAAACACTTAAAAGATGTATCATTAATTAAGCTTAATTCGGGCACACATTTCTATCGCTTATCTCTTCAGTGGAGTCATCAATCCATCAAAGATTTTCTTTTTGGCACCATACAAGAATGGTTCATTATAATGCTGGTAAAAGTGTTTCCACCTTCGCAATGCGGATCTCTTCAAGACCAAGGTTCACTTCGTTTTTCATCAAAACCTCGTTACATCTACACCGCGTCTCCAAAGGTGATATGTATCTCCTGCGAAGTTTATAATTGTGTAGTTCTTACGGTAGCCATATTGTGAGCCACGTCAGCTGCTTGCACCAGCGCCCTGGTGAAGGTTCTGGTGGCCACGAAGGCCCTCTTCACCTGCACGGCCAGCTTCCGAGGAACATCGCCGAAGGGCTGGAGCTCCCGCATGTGCTCGCTGACGCAGGACAAGTATCTGGAAAGGAGAAAAACACATTTAAAAATGAATCAATACACATGGTGTACAGCGATTCCTGAGCTTATTTGAAGTAAAAAATTAAGATGTTATTTTGCTGTCCGGTTACATTTAAAAAAAAATTCAACACAAAAAATATTGTTTTTTTTTATTTACATTTTATAAAATAAAAAGTACGATGCAAAAAGTCCCGATAAACTACTTTTTTGTAGTTTGTCTAACGGGAGTTTATTATTCAAAACTCAAAATTTACAGTTAAGGTTGTGTTATATTATATCACATGTCGCCACGGGTTACGATCTAACACATCACGTGGTGCGCGCTCAATCTTGTCTGTCCAATGCTGCTGAAACGTGACGAAGTGGAAAGAAGCATAAAATATTGCTAATCACGACGCCTGGGTGGGAACCCGACGCATTTGTCAACTCGGGTACTAACTGGTCATACGATTCAATACTCTCGTCTCATGGCAATAGCAGTGTCGTGCGCAGAGTTTTTAGAGAGCGAATGGCTAAGCTGCTGGCTTTAACCGATGTTGATTGGAATTATCTGCCACATCAAATATTCCAATAACTGTTTAATTTACTCATATTCCAAGCCAATTACAATATATATAAAATATAGAAAGCCAACTTAATATAATAATTATTTCGTTAGTAAAGTTGTAATAATAATAATAATAATTGCATGATTTGTATAGCGCCGTTGTTGTGAAAAATCACCTCAATGTACTAATTAATAGAAATACCAACAGATGGCACTGATTGCTAGATTTATTATTTGTACCCAAAGGCACAGCCTTTGACGAGTTATAGTACTGAGGATGGTGGGGTGATTCATAGCTGGACCTTCGCACATATTTTTGAAAGTGTAGATTGATTTCATGCAACAATTTCATACATTTTAATATTGTTTATATTTTTATGTGAGTACGGTAAGGTAGGCAGTGCTTATGTGCCTATATGGAATGCACGCTTCTGGGCAATAGTATTACATTAATTACAGATGATACTTTTATAGCTAGGGTGTGGTGAGTACATAGAATAAAGAAGAACAGAAGAAATGCGATGTGGGCCTGTTTTGTCATCCAAGCCTGGCATTATAATTTGTAATACAAAAATGATTACATCATCATTTCATTTCAATCAAATGGAATGGCAATATACAAATCAGGCAGTGTAAGAGATAGACAGATGTATTTTCATTGGCTCTCTCGGGCCAGAACCAAAAGATACTAACTCAAAGGCACACCGGCTTCCATTTAAATCTACGTGGAAGGCACTTCTATCGAGTATTCTATTGGTGTGTCCTACTTTAAAAATTTCATTAAAAATTATGTAATTTCACAGAAATACCGGTTTAAAACAAAGTCAAACAGGAAAGTGTGTTAAGAATGGAAAGCTTTGGTGGTTTGGATATGTAGATCTGATGAATGAAGAAAATAACATTGGCGGCAGGTGGTCATTCTCAATGGGTGTGCTGGAGAGTTTTTTGAGAAGAAAAAAAAAAAATTTTATCTCCATTCACTTAAAAGTCTGTTGAATTCTTAGTAGATTTGCAAATGCTACTATCAAAATATTTGTAAAAATATAAGAAGTAGAATACAACCCCAAAATATTTTTTTAGAATGAAATAATGCAAAATAATGAAAATTTTTGAGCATCTAATAATAATCTCTTATTTATTGTTTTTCGTTCTCATCCAAGTTACACGTAAATGTTATGTTGTCTGAAAGTGACATCTGGCGATTTTATATAAGCTCGGTGCGCCAAACCAAAAGACAAATATTTCAGCTCTAGAGAAAGAGAGGAGCGTATCTTTATCTCTGAGACAGAATATTGTTCAAACGAAAAATTCCATAGATGAGTTCTGGATTCTACTCCTAGGGACAAATTTGTTAGTAAAGTTATAATGGTGAGGTGTTCAAAATGTAGTATTATCATAATTCACATTTGTCTTGAAAGTCTTTGCTATTGTTTAGAAATTCACTGCACATATGCTCCTATGAAAAAGTCGCCAAGAATTATAGAAGAAGTCGGGGAGAAGCTATCCATCGCTTTAAACAGTAAAAAAAATAAGATACTCACTTGTCATCAAAGTGATACTGCGAGTTTAGCACGGCGAACATCTTCTGGTACAGCACGGCAAAGAACCCGTCCATGGCCTTGGCGAGGTCGAGGTCGCCCTTGGTGTGGTAGCGCTCGAGGTCGGAGAACAGGTCGGCAAAAAGGTGCGCATGGCGCTCGTAGATCAGGCCGTAAGTGCGCGTGAACATCAGGTGGAACTCCAGTTTGGAGTGCGCCAGCAGGGAGCGGAACACTTCTGCAAGAAAGAGAACAAATATTTAGAAGTGTTTAGTATTTAAATGAGCACCAAAATAATTGTTTTATCGCTAAACAAAATTATTTGTAGGAGCATCACAGTTTTTCTTTTAAATCTGAGAGTCAACAAACAGACAACAAGTTGTCAAACAAACAATCAAACAAACTAACTTAATCTAACCTACACTAACTTAATCTAAACTAAGTTAAGCTAACTAAGCTAAGCTAAGCTAAGCTAAGCTAAGCTAAGCTAACCTAAGCTAAGCTAACCTAACCTACTGTTGTATCATATATATTTTACATTATCTCCACACAAGAGGTCTTGAAGAAAATTTGGGGAAAAAAAACATCTATGGGGGTGCTGTGTGGAGGGTCTTTTAAGGAAAGGAATTAGAGGAAATTCTGTGAATGAATCTGGGGGTCAGAGTATCTAGGATTAACGGACATATTAATTCATCCCTCACACTGAATGATTCCCGGGGTGGTAGTACCCAAACCCGGCTCCCAAATTTCTAGCCTTGTTAAGTGCCCTTGAGGTGATATTACAAAAATGGCGCTTTATAAATTAACCGAGTATTATTATCATTATTATTATTATTATTACCATAATGATTTAAAGATGAGTTTTGCAATAATTTCAAGAACTCTTAATTTATTTGTCTCTGGCCAAGAAATCTCAATTCGAATTCGTTTTAAATTCCCCCCGAAATTTGGACTGATCAAAGAACGATTTCGCGCCAGTTCGAACACGATCAAAGGGGGGTTTGAAATAGGAACGAATACCTTAAGGGCGTAGGGATTGCAATACCGGTAAGGATTAATCAATATTAATTATTGTTGAAATCGATTAAAACAGAAGTTCGGTGAAAAATGTTATTAAAACCGTTGAATAACCGAAATTCGGCAGAAAAACATTTCATAGATAAGTGTGCCCACTAAAAAACTATAATTAATAAGATTTTACTTATATAAACCGAAAGTATGTTGTGCGAGTGTCTGTGTGCTCGAATTAAACTCAACTTTTCCTTAATCCTGGTGAAATTGATTGCATATTTTGATATATTAAAAAGCCTTTCTTAAACAAATAATCAATCTCGTTAACGAGTATGGGGCATAGGAGTCGAGAGGTTTTAATGTAACTTGGAGACATCAGATTTCTTTCAAATCAGTATAGTTCACACTTCTGAGAAATATCAATTCAAATTTTTCAATTGTTAAATAGCCACGAAAGTTTCGAAAAAAAAGATATCGAAAAAATAGTGCACGGGCGAAGTCGAGTAGTAAAGCTGACAATATATATTTTGAAATATCACGTAATAATTAGATGTACCGTTGGCAACAATCGATATTGAAATATAATGATAGATATTTATTAACTAATTATTTAATAACATCGTTATTGCAAGCCCTACAGAGAGAGAAGTACGGATGACTTCAACTTCGAAATTGGAATTTTCCCCATGACATGACGGCTTCACAGCAGGGGTTAAAATGTTGCCACATCGGAGGAAATGTCAATTTCACCATTTGCGGCTATTTCCTGGCAACTTTAGTAGCTATGCAGCTGTAAAGGGGGAATATTTAGAATATGTACTTCAGACAGATTGGGTCGCAACTCGATAAAATACATTACATTATCATATTTGATTGCAAATATATATAAAAATCAATGTAAGTTTGTGTTTTTGTTCTCGATGTCCTCGAAAATTACTCTACTGGTTTCGATGAATATAGCACAGTTTGTTTTTATTAGTGCCGGGAAGGTTTAGCAAGTAGTTTGAATGAAATCCAATATGTAAAACTGTTGCTATAACGTTTTAAAATGAATATGAAAAACATTGAAACCGCCATGTTTTATTTAGGTTAGCTCATAGACATAACACTCTGGTTAGCCACAGATTGCATATTCAAAAGAAGTTTTTTTTGGGTAGAATATTTTCAACGTGGAAAACACGAGTAGGTACCTACCTACTTAAGAACTATATGATTTAGATATATTTTGAAAAATAAACGTTCGAAATGAAATAAAATATTCAAACGAATGTTTATTTATTTAAAGATAGTTACTTTCACTGTCATATCAATATTATGGCACCCTAATGACAAGCAAGAATTCACAACTTCATAAATTTATTAAAAAAAAAATCTCGAGCAAGGCCGGGTACACATCAACGAGTAATTTAATAAATAAAAAATGGGTCTATTCGAAACCCATTGTCACGACACAAAAATAAACACTTTGTATTCTGCTACTAAAGAAAGAAATACCTTGAATGATTTACCTATTAATTATAAAAATGTATAAGGTGATTATGAAAATGCATAAGGTTTTAAAGACCCTCGAACTGTAATCTTTTAAATTCTATATGAAATACATACATCCCCAATTGGGGTATGCTGTAAAGCAGAAGCGAATGGTTAGGGGAAGGAGATGAGCCTGCCTATTCAGATATTGTCACCAAATTCAGCTTTTTTTATATGAATACCCCACAAGAGTCCCAACTACTCCCAACCGTCTGGAGCCAGTGAGACTATAGCATCCCCAATTGGGGAATGTTGTGTGGCTGGAGGTATTGGTGACGGAAAGGAGAAGGGGGAGGAAGGGGGGAAATACCTGGCTATTCAGATCTAGTCACCAAACACGGCTAAAAGCCGTTTCAAGCAACTTTTCCATTCTGAATGGTGGTCTTTCACCAGGGCGATACTGAGAGTATCGTCCACTCTGGAACGTGCCCAAATATACTACATATTATTTTTAAATGAATTAATTGTGGAACAGTACAAATTAATTAAATAAAATTTACTTGCGCACGCCGGGATTTGAACCCGCGACCTTCGGATTCGTAGTCGAGAGCCTTACCCCTCGACCATGGAGGCCGTCAAGCTAGTGCCATTTCAAGCAACGTTTCGTTTTCTGAATGGTGATCTTTCACCGGGGCGATACTAAGAGTATCTACCACTCTGTTGTACCATAGGTATACAAGATTCGTTGTTATTGTTCGGAATTTCCCCTTCAATGTGAAATATTTTCACTGTGAAAGGAAGATTAATCGCCTCCACTTAATTCGTCTATTGAGAGAAGTATTTTAAAATTGTTTTTGTAAAATAATGAATAGAATGCTTTTAGCACAACCGCTAGCAAATTACCCGTCGGAAACAAATACTTTTACGATATTTTTTCTATTCTTTACAATGTTTTTTGACGTCTTACGATAACCTTGTTATTTTCATTTCACCGTGCTTTGCTTACGATGATTTTGAACGTGTCTTGTATTATCAACGACAGTAGGTATCACAGAGAAAACAATACATAGAGATGCCCTAAAACGCAAGGGGAAGAAACCAAAATAAGAGGGGCGGGGAGCGAACTAGTACAACAGCAACTAATTAAAAAGCTTCGGCTTGTTTACAAAACCCGAAAATTTTATAAGAGTATTTAGTTTGACCCCTTTTATAAATGTTTTGTAATTTGCTTACCGAAGTCAAAATCACGCGAAACAAATGTGGACGGCAAATGAACTAAGCTGGTGCCAAAATGTGTGCCACGTGACATTTGTCTTTAGCCGTCGAAATCGTACTTAGGACAAGTCTATTAATTCTGACGTCAGTGGTAGATGTGTATCGATTCACTATAAGATGGTCTCAAGATTTTTTTTTAAATAATTTAATATAAAATTTATTAAATAATTTAATATAAAATTTATTAAATATCTACGAAACAAAACAATAACTTTGCAAAAAACCATTTTTTTTAATCTTACCAGGTACAACGATAGAAATGGTTTAAGACCTTATTTATATACGCGAAAAATGTTATTTTTTGATATTTCGTTAACCTGAACTGTTAGAATATTTTTAACTTGCAAATACTAACAGAAGATTATTGCACACATCCTCAACAATTATTAATATATGTGTGTCTAGAGTATAAGAAGTATCAGTGAATTTGAGGTATGTTTTGAATATTCGCCCCTGTAGCTAATTATTTGGAATACTACTTACATTATGTTATTCCTGTATTTGTTCGTGAGACAAATGAAATATTTAGTTCTTGTATTTCATGAAGGCATGTGTTTTGTACCATAACTAACTATACATATAAAAGCCCATATAGGGCGTATATAATATAATAAATAAAATATTAAAAATATCTAAAAATTATTACATTTGGAGCGTCCAAACATTTATTTTCTTGGAAGGAGCGTTTGTAATTAATTAATAATTTTAATTACTAAGACTTAACTTCACAGCCGTTTTCCTACGAATCGCTTTTTCTGACTTGTGCGGGGTTCTATGTAATACCTTTCGTGTGAACCCGAAAAAAAATTATTTACCCAAATGAAAAAAATATATTAATAGAAAATTGGGGTTGCGTTTACGCTTAGCTTAGTTTAAAAATCCTCCTATTTTACCTTTTTTTTAATACTTTTATTGTCACACGGAAGGGATGTATTTTATGAAATTTTAAAAATGTCAATTATCAAAGCGTGTTTAAAGAAAAACCATTTTATTACCAGTTAATAATTTCGCCCGTTTTTTTCCGTATTTTTTGTTTGTTTTGTTATTAATTAACTAATTGAGTAAATATTTTTGTTATTTAAAAAAAGAAAAGTAATATCTACGTCCCCTTTTTACCGTTTCGGTAAATGTACCTAAAATCGATGAAATCGCGTAAGGCCTTAAGAACAATATTATTATGACACGAAAGCGAATTGAATTAGAAGGTGGAGACGTCTCAGGAAAACATGGCACGAGTATGTGAACCAAATACGCATGTACTTAAAGGTTAGCACTCAAAAATGGCCCTAAGCATTGCTGGTTGCTAGTCAGTCAGTCAATCAATACCACAAATGAGTTATCTGTAGATTCTACAGTGAGAAAAATGTATAAGGTTACAAAAGACAAAAATCCTCAAAATATAATCATTAAATTCTATGAAATACGCCACAAAATGTCTGAAAATAGTGCAGGCGCGCCCAACATTTGCACACGGTTGACATTTGTCACATGAGAACGGGTCGCTTCTACGACTCGTTCTTGTGTTCAACAGCTCGGCTGTGAAATGATCTGCCGGCCTCCGTGTTTCCTCCATCCTACAACATGGGTCTCTTCAAGACCCAAGTTCATTCCATCCTATACTCTAAAAGACCCTCGAAAAAAGGAAATTATTTCTGTGTGGAGTTACTGTAAAAAAAAAAGGTTGAAAACCAATGAAAGCAATCTTGAACCTTTTATCTAATAATAATAATAAATGGATTATTTTTATAGCGCCTTTTTCGTGAGAAAATCACCTCAAAGGCGCTTGTCATAAAACGTATTTCATAATATAGAATTGAAAAGATTAGTTTGAGTATTATTGTCTTTTGAAACCTTATACATTTTCCTAATCACCCGCATAGAATTTGCAGATAAATCATTCATAATATTTCTTTAGTTAGCAACCAGCAAAGTGTGTATTTTTGGGTGCTGACCGTTAAGTAGGGTCATACCAAGATTCGGTATAACGTATGCGACAACGCATCAATGTGTGCCAAGACGGAGTTGTGTGTCAATCCACCCTCTCTGCCTAACCCTGCAGTTAAACGGCATGATGATTATGTAATAGTTAGCCGCTGTGCCGCACATATATTTTTTGGCGAGTAGTCGTTTTTTCACCGAATTCGACCTAAATAAATATTGTAGGTCTCCAATAAGGAATTCATCTTTTTATTTTTTCGTTTACGAGCGTTCTTCTTGTTAGTGAATACGGAACTCCTATCGTCCCATCCTTTCTAATCTCCTTCCCCTCCCCTAACTCCCTTCCTGACGAAGATTGATTGAACAGGGATGCCAGTCACAACGGCTCTAACAAACCTCCGACAAGTAGGTACTCCAATTCCTGTATGTGGCGCGCGAGAATGTTTATAAAACACGTGCCTCACTGCATTAGTGTTGAATATTAGTTGAATAATCTAAGTAGAATGGCATGCAAGAATTTCATTTTGCAAGGCATTCAAATTAAAAAATATAGTATAATGTAAAAAAAGGGTATAGCTTATAAGTACATCTTAATTCTTACATTTAACCCACAAAACATACATATTTTATATAAATTAAAATTAAAATAAATAGATATAATAAATATAGATATAAAGTATACAAATCTATACTTTTATTCCGAGCTTGATGAAATTTTGCACACATGACATTCAAAACAAGAGAAATGTCACTGTCTACATGAAATTTCGAAAAACTATCCCCGACCCGCTGTATCACCCCTTAAGCAGAATTTTGGTACTTCTAGATGAATGTTGCAAACTCGAGGTTCAAAATAAGAGGAAAATTACTTCATCACAACCATTAATAACACCGGGTAATGCCGGGTACTTAATATATAGAGAAATTTAATCTAAGTGCGTTCAATTCATAAGTAACATTTGTTCAGAAGGAATGTTTTTAGTGATGATTTAAATAGAAGTAGATCGTGTGTGTTTGATGTTAAGTGGAAGGTTGTTATATAATTTAAATGTCATGTAGTAAGGTTAACTAACTAACTAACTAACTAACCATCACGCCGTTTCCCCGCAGGGGTATGCACAGAGGACGGACCGCCAAACAACTCGATCTTGGCATGCACTTCTTGCTTTATTCACTTTCATACAACGTCTCATACATTCTCTTCTGTTATTCCGACTTCTGACATGGCCCGACTCGAGTATTTGATTCACTTGATCGTGCCATGTCTTCCTCGGACGTCCCCGGCTTCGTCTTCCATTCACATTCCCGTCATATATTCTTCTTACACTCCTCTTCACTCGCTCTATTATGCCCAAACCACCTAAGCGTCCCTCTCTTGATCTTGCTCACTACGCTTATATCGGCCTTGCATTATTTACGAATCTCAACATTTTCACACGATCATATATGGTTTTGCCACACATTCGTCTCAGAGATTTCATTTCTACAGCATTAGGTCTACATTCATCCTTCCTCTGCCAGTTCCATGTCTCACTGCCATACATCAGGGTTGGTATCAGCACTCCATCGTGGACTGCTAGCTTCGCTTCTTTGGACAACTTTTTGTTTGCGCCAACCGCGTTCAGTCCTCCGTTAATGGAGTTTCCTCCTTCACCCTTCTTTCAATATCCCTATCAGTATTTCCATCTCTCGTAAGTAGTAAGGTCCTTTTTCAAATATTGTTTTGTTGGCTTGTGGTATTAGCAGGTTTTCTGTAAATCTTGTCGTGGGTTTATGAGTTGAGTGTTTTAGTGGAAACCTGTCTGGAGATCAGTTGTCTGAAGAGGGGTTTATATGGATCCAGATAACCGGAATTTGTGATTCTTCTTAAACATCACTTTTTGATAATAAAAACATCTTTGGCGTTTTCTGAATTTCTCCAAAACACTACTCCGATGAGGCATTTAAGCTAAAGGTATTTTTCCAATCAAAGTGATGGTTTCTTGCCAGAACGATACTAAGAATAAGTAGGTATCTTTCACTCACAGAACGAAATGCAGATTTAATATACCAAATTATAATTTCATTCCAGGAGTATGTGAAAAGAAGTTTTTTTTTGCCTTGGCGGCAATTGAACTCGCGAGCTTACCGCTCAAGCAAACTCGAGGAGCTTACCGCTCTGTCACAGAGATCAGCCATTATTGTGGAGAACGGCAATTAAAAAAAAATCCCAAAAACAATTGACAGACTTAATAAAAATAAAAATAAATTCACAAAGGAATAAAGGTAGAAACAAAAAAACATCAAAACAAATTGACTTTGAAAAATGGTTGTTTGTAATGTTTGTGGGGGTTGGTTCTGCCGCCGAACCCTCGGGATTAATGGTGACACACAGCCTCCCAGTAGTCTGCACCCCCGCCCCCGTGCTCCCCCCGGTTGCGGACCTAAATCCCCAGCCCCGGAGTGCGCCTGTGTCGGGGTGGTTCATTCACCCAGCGGCAACTAGACACGTGGCACTGTGGAAGACACCTCTGATATTGGATAGATGCGGGGCTGGTGTAATATTATGCGCAATGTGTGCTGAGCACGCGGGCGGCCGAACCGCGGGGCGGCAGAATTCAATTCGACCTCTGGGCACTGGCCGCCACTACCGAAATATTCAAGTGTCTATATATTAAGCTGCCTGCGGACAATCTGATGTCAAAATTCTTCCGATGTGTTTTCTTCGGCTAATTAAAATTATTGCTTTTATCATATGTTTGCAACAAGTTAAATATTTTTATTTGATATTTTTTATGTGATTTTTTGTTTGCTTATTACATTCTGAATAATATGTGCACTCTGTTGATACTATGACTTTGAAATATAATGCGAATGTCCGTTGGTTGTTTGCAAGTGAACATGCTGTTGTAAATATTGGCTGTAGTCACTGACGTCAGAAAGAATGGACTGGCCTTAAAGTACCATTTCGATGGCTGTAGGCAGTCACGTGACCCCCATTTTAGCACCAGCCTAGTTCATTCATTACCGTCCACGTTTATTTCGCGTGATTTTGACTGCGGTAAGTAAATTATAAAACATTTATAAAAGAGTCAAACTAAATACTCTAACAAAATATTTGGTTTTTAAAAATAATTTCATCCTTCCTCTGCCAGTTCCATGCCTCACTGCCATACATCATCGTTTAGTAATACCATGATAATTAAACCACAAACTCCTTTAAACGTGTATTGTAATTGTAACATGTAAGCGGAATCACAGTTAAGCAAAATGTCTTTAAGCCTAAGGAAGAGGATAAGGAATTTTCCCTAAAAATAACCAGAATAGGACTCCTGGACCTTATCACATGGGCGACAATACCCTCGCTACGGCTCTGGATAGATGGGGAGGATAGAAGAGACAGCAGATTAGAAGTTCTGATGGATTCTTTATACAGAGGATTTAGCTCCATGCGATATTAGGACGTGATGGGGTTTACTTGATTTACACATCAAAGCTCCATCTACTCGTATACCCTACCTGCAAAGGTAATTTACTATCAATTTCCGTTTATCGGGTGGTCTTACGGTCTGTAGCCAGCCCGGTTTGCTTGCTTAGCGCGTTCAACATCGAGTATGTAGCTTATGTAGGTGAAATTCAACGACGAGACAGCTTAGAAGACGTTCTGAAGTAAAAAAAATCTTTATAAAATACCTCTTACAAAACATAGACCGAAATGAAAATAATTTTGAACTGGTACTTTTTTTATAATTTTTTTTTTCATAATTTAAAATATATCAAATTTAATTATGTCATTATCAAGTTCTGCGGGTATTTTAGTTGTATTATTATTGTGGCAGATGTTTCGGCTGGTTCATTATCAAACTGTGGCGAGGCTACAAAAGCGACGACTAATTTATATGATTTTATTTACCCCTATCGTCTTTTCATCTTTATGCATTTGAAAATGTTAAATTAATATTTTCAGTAAACTTTCCAATATAATCTGTTTTCCCCAATTGAATGAATATCTAATACGCTAATTGACATTTGTTATTACCCCGGTTATGAAAATGAATTCAAAAGTGGTGAGAAGATCATTATTCTTTGATTATTCATTGACGTTATATTTGGATCATCCGTTCTTTTGATAATTTCTAATTGTTCCAGTAAATTTAATATTTCTACATGTAAATTTTTGCAAGCGGAACGTGATTTTTCTCATTGAACGCCGAAACAACTGTCACAAATGTTGTAACAAAAAAACTAAAATTCCTACAGAACTGAACAAAACATTAGGAACAAATAAAATAGAATTCCACAAATTAAACACGAAAACAAGAAATACATCATTTTATTCTTTCTTTGCTTTCTCAATCGTTTCGAAAAGTCGTCGGTATTTCTTTAGAAATCCTCGCACAATGCGGCCCGCTAAGGTTAGAAAACTGGCTAAACGGGCATTCAGCTAAAAAACAAAAAGGTTGCGTATCACCCCATTGCATTCTAATGAATGGATTTCAAACAAATAAGAATAGAATCAAATAGTATGTACCGATTATGAGTTCCATAATGAGCTTGATTCATGGGAGGGCAGATTCGTCGCATGTTTTGTATAAATAAAATGTTTTGAATAATAAATAAAATATCAAAAACCTATAATATATTTTAACGATACACACTTTCGTTGTGTTGCGGTGGAAATCAAAGCAAATCGATTGATTCATAGTGAACTAATTGGACTGTTTTGTTTCTTCCTATATACTACAACGTTGTTGGCACAAATCCCTTAAACACCCCATGGTCATAATAGTCCCCCATTATTGGTAAGGCAATACGTCAAGGGAGTAGGAGGCAGGAAATTTATAGTGACACATATTTCCGTCGTGATATGCAATCTCACTTCATCCACTTCCATGCAACCTGTAATGGGACATGGCACGACACTTTTCGTGACCAATACTCTTTACACGACTCTTGTTTTCCTAGTTGGAAAGTTAACTACTAACTAACCATCATCCATCATCCATCATCCAATCGCGTCATATCCTTACACTTCCTTCTTCGTTCATTCACTCTACATCCCCAAACCATCTATGCTTCCCTTTCTTAATCCTACTCATTACGCTTGCATCAGCCTTGCGTTCTTTGCGAATATCAACACTTTTCGCAAAACTTGATATTCGCTTTAATTATTTCCATTAAAAAAATTTAAAATGGAAGACAACTTCATTGGAGTATGTTGTTTAACTGGGAGGAGTGGGGAGGGGGAGGATACGATGAACAGAAATATTGTAAAGCATTCAGATCAGGCCACCAAACACCGCTAAGGTTGTTTCAAACAACGTTTAGATTCTGAGTGGTGGTCTTTCACCAGGGCGATACTGATAGCAACTAGCACTCTGAAACATGTGGCAAATATACGAGGTATATTTTTTGAGATGTTGGTATAATCTATCGGCTTAAAATAATAATAAAAATAATAATAATAAATGGCTTACTTCTATAGCGCCGTTTTTTGTGGTAAAATCACCTCAAGGGCGCTTTACAAGTTAATTTATCTAACCTATAATTTATCACAGAAGGTTAAGACTAATAACATACAGCTAAGATTTATTACTAATGGCCAACAACTAAGATTTATTACTAATAATAATAATCGCATGACTTGTATAGCGCCATTTTTGTGAAAAATCACCTCAAGGGCCAACAACTACGATTTATTGTTAATGGCCAGAAATTAAGATTTATAACTAATAGCTAGCAACTAACTACTGAACCTTATACCTAGTGAATTATATCTAAGACTTATATCTAGTCACTCACAACTAGGACTTATAACTAGTGAATTACATCTAAGACGTATAATCTAGTCACTCACAACTAAGACTTATAACTAGTGACTTAAATTTTATAACTTCTCAGTGTGCTATAAAATATAAAACACACATCCCGCTCGCCGCCGCGCTATGCTCCCACCTTCATTTGTTATTACTTACTTCGAGAAATGTTTTTTTTCAGACCCCACGATCTATGGATGCATTTAGTAATTGTGTCGACAAAAATATTTATCAGTAAAGCGTCCTCATTACAACAGCCATCGATTGTAAGAAGTTTTTTTCTAAATTTTCTATTAACTAGGAGGCCATAAGGAAAATAAATTCCCTAAGGGCCTATATCATCTTTGAGGATGCTGTGTGGAGTCCTCAAGAAACCCATATTGTAGGAGAGAAGAAACACAGAGGCCGGCAAATCGTTCCATTGCCGGGCTTGTTGAACTCAAAAACGAGTTGCAGAAACGAGCCGTTCTCATGTGACAATTGTCAACAGTGCATAAATTTTGGGTGTGTTTCCCGACTTTGCATCGGTGCCGAAGGGATCAATGATGCTAAATCCTCAAAGCATCTTCCATTGAAATACCGGTAGACCAAGGACAGCATTCCATTGATTGAAATCCATTTGTTAAGATAGGGGAATCTTTGAAACGAACCGCCCGTTTCTGCGGAGAGTCAAGGGTTTTGTTCAGGTGTAAGGTAAGCCTGAACTAAAATATCATTGGATAATTGCTCATTATATGCGTGAACTCGCTACTACCGTGATCGTTATAAACAAGTTTTACTGTAATTATAATAATATTATGCAAATAACTAGTTTCACTGTAAATTAAGCTCTGCTCGGCATCTTTTACCCAGATATTCCCAATCTCGCAACACTCTGATTCGATTGCGTGATTTTGAGGTCACAATACACGCTGTGATTAATTTAATATGGGTTCGGTTAATGCGTTAATAACCATAATGTCGGACTGAAACAATAATCCGCGCATACTACGGCTGCCTGTTTCCGAATGAGCAAGCAGTGAGCAGATGTTAGTTCGTTTGCTGGCAGAAGTGAGTATAATTGCGTACCCGCTGCCTAAAACAAGCGTTCGCGTGTGCTGCGATTCTGCCCCCTGACCAGGGATTCAAATAAACCATGTTGTGATTTTTTTATTTTTTTTTGCTTTTACCATCTCATGGTTTGATTTACTTGACTGAATTTACGTTACATTATTTGTGCCCTTTGGGAAAATATCGTAACTGGATTAAAAACCCTAACCAAGGAAAGGAAAAGGGACAAACATATGGTTTTAAACAATTTACACTTAATATGAACAAAAATTGTCAATTTGACTGTCCTAAAACGGGATTTGTTCCTAGTTGGACCGTAAAACCTATCTTAAATGTTGTTAAATAATGTGTGTTTTAAATAAATAAATATTATTATTATTCAATAAACTTCTCATTTGTCGACAACACTCGATCCGAAATTTTGTTTAAATTTAACAATAAGCGAAGCTAGCCGGTTAGGTTAGGTTAGGTAAGTCATTGCAGGAAAAAATTGAAACTTTTCATAGTCCCCCACATTTTAAATAACTATAAATATTTGAAAATTCAGTTAAGCCGGGGTAGATTTTTTTCACTTTTTTCAGTCATTACCCAAATCGTTCTCCAGTCCTAAATTAGAATAACAAAAAAACTTAAATATTTCAAAAAAAAAAATAACACATTGCCAATAACCTTCTAATAAATAAAATATCAACGATAAATAAGATTTAAATAGTAATTTCAATATCATGTAGTGTGCAGTGTTTTCTAATATTGTGTCCTGTGCGTGCAAAATCATATCTTCTCAAGCTAAAACTTTATGTTAACGTGTTAATCTGGAGTGACCTGCCACAAAAGTATGTTTTTCTGTATCTGTACATAATTAGATAGTGAATATGAAGTAATATTTGTACAGCGCCCTTTGAGGTGATTTTTCACAAAAACGGCGCTATCCAAATCATCCAATTATTATTATTATTATATTGTCACGACATATATTTTACAGATTGGTAGACATTCTCACTATCACCCTGGAAAAAAATCATGTGTGGAGTTCATATAACTTTGCCAAGGCACAACCCTGTCTGACACCATCTCGCTAATGTCTCATTCAATCTCGTTTAGCGTTGCTTTTGACGCGTTTAGGATACAGAACACAACATCCAACACACACCCACACTTGTACACGTACACCCTTACCCATATCCACACATAGAGATACTACGTCAGAGCAGATGTTCGGCGTTTCCTGCCTATCCAGTATCCAGTATCCACAATACATTAAGTTCTTTCACAAATCATAAACGTCTCTCGAAGTTCGCTTATTAAATCCTCGCGCCTTCGCATTACTGTGTACACTGTACACTGTACACTGTACACTGTACAGTCTGTCAATAAACTCGAGAAATTTAATAAAACGGAACTATTTTTTTTTCATTACTATTTCGAAACCACAAAGCATAATACATAGAGATGACCTAACATGCTAGGAAAAGAAACCAACACAAGAGGGACGGGGGGGCTAGCTAGACGTGCCGCCAATTTAAGTAAAACAGCAACTAAATAAAAAGGTTAAGCTTGTTTACAAAAACCGAATATCGTTAGAGTATTTAGTTTTACCCCTTTCTTTGGAGAGGTGGGAATGTTGTCCTTGTTCTACAGGTACTTTAATGGAAGATGTTCTGAGGAACTAGGGTCATTGATCTCTTCAGCATCGGTGCATAGTAGGGAAACACGCCAAACGCGCGCCCAATATTTGCACACGGTTGACATTTGTCACATGAGAACGGGTCGCTTCTACGACTCGTTCTTGTGTTCAACAGCTTGGCTGTGGAATGATCTGCCGGCCTCTGTGTTTCCTCCATCCTACATCAATCTTCAAGACCCAACTTCACTCCTTCCTATCCTCTAAAATACCATCCACACAGCATCCCCAAAGATGATATAGGCATCGAGGGAAATTATTTCCCTCAGGGCCTCCTGTGTGGAGTTACTGTAAAAAAAAATTGTAAATTGCTTAGCGCAGTCAAAATCACGCGTGGACGGCTGTGAACTAAGTTTGTGCCAAAATGGATGTGACGCTTAGAGTAACAATATTACTCTAAGGTGTCACGTGACCATTGCCTCCAACCGTCGGCAAGTCTGTCAATTCTGACATCAGTGGGCAAAACCGAGTAACACCGATTTTAGAACAAATTACAACACACTCAAACGTGAGGTTATGTTTGACTAGCCGATTCTGACAAATTCAATAGTATAGGAAAAATGACACAACTACTTCAACTTTTTTTAAATGCTTAAAGTGCAAGCTTTTAATTTTTATTCTGTTTTAACTAACTAACAAAACAAGTAAAAACTAGCATTTTCCCGCGGTCTTGTAACATACTCCTTGCTTCATTCACATTCATATATATCGTCCCATACATTCTGTTCTGTTATTCTGACTTCTGACATTATATTTTATTCACTTGATCGTGCCATTTCTTCCTCGGACGTCCCTGGTTTCTTCTTCCATTCACATTCACGTCATATGTACTCTTTACACTCCTTTCTTCGTTCATTCGCTCTACGTGCCTAAACCATCTAAGCGTCCCTTTCTTAATCTTACTCACTACGTATGTATGTAAATTAAAAAAAAGGTAACATATCCTCTAGAAATATTCGATCAGGCCTTTCGAAATATGATTGTACTATGTTTATATCTTGTATGCGCCGTATTGTTGCATTTCTGGTATCACGAACTTTTAGTCTTCTACTTAGTAGTAACTATCGTGTGCAACAACACAAACTTTATATATATTACATTATTGATGTACTTTTATTTCTATACTTACCACTACTGTCGCTAGATGGCACTACTCCCCAACTCAAACTTGAGAAATCTTTCTCTATTGAGTTGATCTCTATCAGCCTTGCATTCCTTGCGAATCTCAACATTGATTTAACAGCTAATAAATGACTTATTCATGTACACTTAAAAAAATAAACAGAAAAAACACTTTCCCATGCTTACCTGTTACTATTTTTTTTTAAATTAACAACAACTTCGAATATTAAATTTCCTTGGAATATGCATCATCTCCTATCAGGAGGTACCACTAATTTCTAAGCGCCGTTTATTGTGGTTGAAAAAAATAATATATTCACTTGGACAATAGTGTTTTTTAAAGTTTCATTATTTCTCCTTTCAACCATTTTTGTATTGGCATTAAAAAATCATTTAAACGATCGCAGCGCCCTCCGTGTTTGTCTACTATTTCTTGACAGACTGTATTCGCTTTAGAGGGGGATTATAATTGGTTACCGAACGGAAATCCGGCTTGAACTAAATCAGAGATTGGGGTAAGTTGAAAATTGGTTTTGACATATTCAGATATCATTTGTGGTGTGTTATAATAATAAATGGACGATTTACATGGCGCCTTTTTGTGAAAAACACCTCAAAGGCGCTATATAAACATTACTTCATATTCTCTATCTGATTATGTACAAAGAGATACAGAAAAAAACATACTAACATGGCAGGCCGCTTCAGATGAACACAGTTTTATTAAAAAATTTAAGCTTACAGAAGATATGATTTACAGTTGCTATTTTATCCTCCCTTTATATTGATATTACATTTATTAGAAGATTGGTGGATTGGTATTTATTTGAAATATTTATAATTTTCAGGACTGGAGAATATTTATAAAATGACTGTATCGGACGTACCTTCTCCCAGATTATTCCGACGCGGTCATTTTTCGTCTTCGTATTTATGTATAAGAATTTTATGTTTTGTTTGTTAATATATGTAACGGGCGGTCTGGCGAGCTTGTTCGCACCAGACCGCTCAAACTGAAATGACTGAATAAAAGCGTTGGAGCGGGACAGTTGGTGGGAGGAAGACCGACTTGTCGGGCATCTACACGGCACCGGCGGTCCGCGCTTGGTGGACCGCATAAATAGCCTGCAAACGCCAGTTTGCGGCAGTTAGCATTTGACCGCCAGCCTGATAAGTACTCATCTCTGCCCGCCGCCCGCTCTGACTTCTGAACCACTCGCCTTGTTTCACTCTGACCACTGCTTACCTCCATCGGACTACTGCCTCGGACTGGACCCAATAAGCAGCTGTCTCGGACAAGATTAACAAAAGTCGTTGTCGTCAGTACCGTTCCTACTTGCAAAAGGAACGGTAGGAGTGCTACCTCCCCCTCCAAGCCTCGCTCCGTGGATTGGGATCAGTCGGCTTCTTCAGTTCGCTGGTGTACCAGATTACGTCTGGTACAATGACCTTAGAAAGCTTAAGAAGTTTTTAACAGACATTAACATATTTTTACACATTTAGTTATTCACAGTGTCGCGAGCTATGGACGCATTTAAAACAGTAACTATCATAAGTCAAATGGTTCGACTTTTTTACAAAAACCGAATATTTTTTAACCGAGTGTTTAGTTTGACCGTTTTTTACATGTTTTGTAATTTGCATACCGCAGTCTTTTATTCATTTTTAAGTGTTTTTTTTTTTAAATAATGAAGTAGCCAATAAAAAAAAAATAATTTTAGAGGTAACTTATTTATTTGCGGGTGTATTGTATTTTTTTTCAATGATCATATTTGCTATGTAAAAGATAACCTTCATATTGTGAATTAATTAAATCATTTAAAAAAATCAATATTTATTTTTTTGGAATAACCTATTGATGCTAATAACTAACTAACTAACTAACCATCACGCCGTTTCCCCGCAGGGGTAGGCAGAGAGGACGGACCGCCAAACAACTCGATCTTGGTATACACTTCTTGCTTCATTCACTTTCACACGTCTCATACATTCTCTTCTGTTATTCCGACTTCTGACATGGCCCGACTCAAGTATTTGATTCACTTGATCGTGCCATGTCTTCCTCGGGCGTCCCCGGCTTCTTCTTCCATTCACATTCGCGTCATATATTCTCCTTACACTCCTTTCATCGTTCATTCGCTCTACATGCCCAAACCATTTAAGCGTCCCTTTCTTAATCTTGCTCACTACGCTTACATCAGCCTTGCATTTTTTACGAATCTCAACATTTTTCACTCGATCATACATGGTTTTACCACACATTCGTCTCAGAGATCTCATTTCAACGGCATTCAGTCTACTTTCATCCTTCCTCTGCCAGTTCAATGCCTCACTGCCATACATCAGAGTTGGTATCAGCACTCCATTGTGGACTGCTAGCTTCGCTTCTTTGGACATTTTTTTGTTTGCGCCAACCGCGTTCAGTCCTCCGTTAATGGAGTTTCCTGCATTCACCCTTCTTTCAATATCCCTATCAGTGTTTCCATCTCTCGTAAACATACTTCCCAAATACACAAACTCATCGACCTGCTCCAAGTATATGCTAATAAACCTCATTGTAATATATTTTCACGAGGTCCTGGGGTCGAGTCCCAGCTGCTACCGTTATCTTTTATTTTCTGTGTCTTTTCGGTTTCATGTTTCATTCTAAGTGTCGTTAATATTATCTTAAAAGATTAAAAAATTCAATATTCTTTATTTAAGCCACGTGAATTTTATTTGTTTCGACCTTTGTACAATACTACACCATTAAATTTTAATCTTCACGTAAATAAACAGAAATGTACAAAAAAAACACCCACTCGGACCTCTTTCGTCCTAAAACGTCAACCCATTTCCTCCCTTCCTGGGTCAAATTGAGTTTGAAGGGTCGTAAAATTAGCGCAGTTCCGTATGTTGGGGTGGTTTTTACGCTAACGTAGTTTTAATGCCTCGAAATTAGATTAAAAAAGGCGATTTAATCATAATTACAACAGAAATTTGTTTGTTTTGTGGAAAATTAGTACGCCATAAATGATCATTTGGTAACAAGAAAGTTTGTTAGGAATGAAAATCGTATAATGGGTGAAAAATTGCCAAAATTTTAATGTTCCGGAAACATAAAAGGAATGAAAAATTGAAAATAATTTTCGAGCAACTATTTGTAATATAAGATGAGACTGTATTTTTCGAGATATTAAAAAATACGAAGTTTCGAACGTCCTAAATAACACCCAGAATTTATTTTTACGTTATAGGGGAATAACTGGACGTAGTTATGCAAAAAGAGTCCAACCCACAAATAGCCCAAATTAATATTTTCGTGTTTTCCTAGCTCTCTGAAACATTGCTGAAAACATCCAATCTTCAAATGCGGAACATTTTTTTTTTATTTCGGTTTCGTATTGTCAAATTTTCAAACACCCTTTTCTCATCTTCATCTTTTTGGGGTTAGGCGCTTTCTGCATAATTACGTCCAATTTCCCTCAGGGCCTGGCACCTTTCGGCATGCTGTGTGGAGAATTATTTTAAACTGTTTAATAAAGAACCTGCTGCGACTAAGACACATCTTGCCTTATTTGGACTCTTCTAAAAGTCTTGTTCTACGTTTAGAAAAAACAACAAATTATTTTTAACCTCTTCGGGCCCACGGTATCATATACGATACTCAAGATCTAGGCATGTCAGTAAAACAGATGCCTACTTTACCTGATAGTTCGGGTCTGGGTTGATAAACATTATCAGCAAATAATATTTATGAAATAGATCTTGAGTATCGTATATGATACTGTGGGCCCGAAGAGGTTAATGTGAACATCGCAGAAGAGTCCTAATTGCTCCCAACCATCTGGAGCCAGTGAGACTATTGCATCCACAATTGGGGAATGTTGTGAGGCTGACGATAATTGGGAGAGGAAAAAGAGGAAGAGGAAGGTGGGGAAATACCTGGCTATTCAGATCTGGTCACCAAACACGGCTAAAAGCCATTTTAAGCAAAGTTTCAATTCTGAATGGTGGTCTTTCACCAGGGCGATACTGAAAGTATATTCCACTCTGGAACGTGCGCAAATATACCATATATTATTTTTAATTAATTAATTGTGAAACAACACAAATTAATTAAATAAAATTTACTTGCGCACGCCGGGATTTGAACCCGTGACATTCGGATTCGTAGTCGAAAGCCTTACCCCTCGACCATGGAGGCCGTCAAATATGACTAACTATAGGATATCCTACTCGCTTCAGTTTGAATAATGTGAAAAATATAGTTTTTGAAATTCTTGTTGAAAACGCATTGAAATTTGAACACGATCACAGAGCAAATAAAACATAGAGATGCCCTAACACGCAGGGGGGGGGGGGGGGGGAGAACAAAAATAGGGGGGCAAGGTTCGAGTTAGGCGTGCCGCAATTTAAGTAAAACAGCAAATAATTAAAATGATTCGGCTTGTTTACAAAAACCGAATATTTTATCGGAGTATTTACTCTTAAAAATGTTTTATAATTTTCTTACCGCAGTCAAAATCACGCGAAACAAGCGTGGACGGCAGGGATCTAGGCTGATGAAAATTTTGCCTCTAGTCGACGAAATGGTACGTTATATATATATATATATTCTAGGTAAAACTAACTAACCATAACGCCGTTTCCCAGCAGGGGTAGGCAGAGAGGACGGACCGCCAAACAACTCGATCTTGGCATACACTTATTGCTTCATTCACATTCATACATCGTCTCATACATTCTCTTTCGTTATTCCGACTTCTGACATGGCCCGACTCGAGTATTTGATTAACTTTATTTATTTATTTTATTTACTCATTCATTAACGCCCCAAAGGGCTTTCACATATTTTAACATTTAAATGATTATGTGTACAGAACTTAAAAAAAAAATAACATGATGCATAGTTGGTATATAAGTGTAACATATTTATAATGTATTTGAAGGTATAATAATGTATACGTGCATGCCACAGAGAAGTTACAAAGGGAAAGGTTTTTAATGTAACTTGATCGTTACATGTCTTCCTCGGACGTCCCCGGCTTCTTCTTCCATTCACACTCACGTCATATATTCTCCTTACACTCCTTTCTTCATTCATTCGCTCTACATGCCTACATATTAGGTAGGTAAATCGTACTCTTTCAATATATCGATGTGTATATGAAAATATGTGCACAGAATTAAACTCGAAGAAGGGCCACACTAATGACAAAAAAAACCATTTTTAAAATATATACACAAGTATTTCGTTACACATGCTGCAGGTACTGTATGTGAAAACATTGTGTAGGAACCTAAAAACTTATTAATACATTATTTCATACAGGACCCTTAACCACGTGTGTAAACACGTGGAATGTCTGGCCATGTTTTCTTGTTTGGGTATTTATAGAAATAATCCATCTTAATTCCAGCGGCACCTCCAAAAAACTAATAACACATCAGGTACCTGATTCCGGTTATTTTTAAGAATAAGGTATTGTCCTTATTCTTAGGGTTAAAGACATTTTGATTAACTGCGATTCCGATTAAACGTCAATGACAATACACTTTTAAAGGAATTTGTGGTTTAATTACCACAATATCATAAAAAATTATAGGTGTGTCACACATACTTCACTTAATTCAGTTTATTTAATAGCATCATCGTGCGACAAATGACTGATAATAAAAACTAAAAAATACTTGCAGAACTAAATAATAACATTATTTAATTTGATTTAAAGAGAAATTAAATAGAGTTCTACGAATTAAACACAAAAACAATTAAGTCACTAATAATGTTTTGCGTAATTTTTTTTGTTGTTAAAACTTCGAAAAAACCGATGTTTTCAAACAAAGTACAGCGCCCTTGAGGTGATTTTTCACAAAAACGGCGCTATACAAGTCATCCAACTATTATTATTATTATTATTAAAGTAATTCGCTGAATGACAGCTGTCATCCGAGAGAACCGGAATCGTAATTAAGCAAAAAGTCTAAGGCTAAGTCAATGTCTTATCCTTTAAAAGAACTTGAAGTGAATTGTCGGTGTGTCAGTACATCCGTAATAAGCAATTTTTATTTTATTTTTTATACATTTTGATATATCGAAATTCTTTCTTGAACAGTTAATTTAATTCACTGGCCGGCCTGGGACGGAGACGAGAGATCTTATGTAAAACAGTTTCGGTCAAATCGGAATAGATCGCACTTCTAGAGATTATTTGTTCGGTGGCTCTACCCCTCTCTGAAAGGTTTCCTTGTGTTTGACTGGTCTGATGTGTTTACATGGGAGATAATGGTACAAACATAATGATATCCCCAGAAGCAGAGTCCAGATAGGGCTTTATTTTATACGTTCTGTCAGAGAAATTCAAAGAATTTAACACTTTATATCTTCCTCTCTTTTTGGTTTGATTTGTTTAAATTTTATATTTACACTCAGAATCTTAGGATGCTATTCAGGCGAGATTTTGGGGAGAGGCAGGGGAAAACCGGGGTCTTGTAGAGATCTGCGTTGAAAGAGGAATTAAAGAGACTAGAGGGAGAGTTCCGTGAGAATTCAACACACATATGCATCGGCACATTTTTTAAAAGTTATGATATAAAGTCATAAAAAGTATTAAATTAAAAAATTGTCTACCCACCTAATAATTACCAAGCTAATTAACCTTTTCTTTTTAAAATTTAACATGGGGTTAATTAGTTTAAAATCTCCTACTTACGAACCCTTTTTCCGATATTGCTCATTGTGAGAAAATAAGCTTTTTAGAATATAACAGGAAAACGCTTTAATAAGTATGCCTGAACTTTACAAAATAAAATTTTGGTGATGTTTTTTTCTGCGTAAATGGAAACATGCTGCCAGTGTTAAGCGCAAATTTCAACCTTTTGGCCACCTCTGCATAAGGAGTGAGTGATTTCGTTCGAATGTTAGGAAGTTGATCGCTTTAACAAAACAACTTCGTTTCCATTCTATTCATTTTAATGTTTCAAATCTGGATAGCTTTGCGTCTTTGAATCTAGATACAATATTTAATAACGAGATTCATAAAATAACATTACCATAAAAAACAAGTTTAATAAAATGCAAAGTAGATTAAAGAGGCTTTATGGATTTAATATAAAATGATAAAGTCTGAAATCTCCCAGAATAAAGTCTCGATTAAACCCTAGTCTTTAACTGCCGCAGATGTATAACCCAGAATTATTGGTTTTCTTAATATTTTAAGTAGACAAATAATCCTTTAAATCCCTTATATAAGGTAATTCTTTAGATTTAAGCTTTTCAATTTGGAGACTGGGTATCCACGTAATCCTTACAAACTACTTGTTATTTTAAACGACGCTTCACCAGGCCTAGTTTAAGAGCAACGGCTGCGCGGCCTGTTTCACACAAAACATAATTTTGGATTTGAGGCCAAAATACTCACCTAAACGGAATGATCTTTTTTTTCATCAAAAATTATAGTAAATATCTAGTACGAATTAGAAGTAATTTATTTATTTTTGTTTTACATTATGAAATATAAGCCATTAAAGGAATTGATTTTCGCAATTTTAGAGGCACCTTTAACAATTATTTGGGGGTTAACGGTGATTTAAAAAAAGTTTTACCCCGTCTACTTTGAAAATATAATGAAATATAATTTTTTTTATATTAAAATAAGCATTATGATGGACTTTAAGTTATGTATGAAACAGGCAGCGCAGACATTCCTCTTAACGTGAAGCTCTGAATAACCGAACAATCGACGAATTAAATTTGTACAAATGTATTCTCTGTTGGCTGCTTGAACCAGTACCATCGGAATACAAGAATCCGGTTTTGAAGGTGTCATATTTTGGCTTTCATTTCCAAATAAGACAAGCTGCGTAACACGATACTTATTTCCATACCGATCCCAATATATAAACCATATCGACCACTCCGAGCAGAAATTGAACATTGTCTGAAAAGGAGATATGTTAATACGAAATGAGAGGGAGGGCGATAATATAAATAAGGCATACGCCGTAAGCGTAGTCTCGTTTACCTATAACCTTTTAAACATTTTTTTTATATATTCCGAAATAAACACGCAACATTTCCACATAATACTTAAAACAAGTAATAATGCATAAGGCAATACGGAGACATTCACTAAAAACAAATATAATCCCAAGAAATATAATCTATTCCGATTCGAAAGAAAACCGAAAACATAAGAACTTTCGACTTCTAGGCCCCAGACAGGCTAACGAAATTATTTGCTCAAAATATTTCGACATTAGAGAAAATATGATCATTTTGTACGGGTGTAAGTTTTAAAAAATGGGCTTACTTCGGCACACGGACACGCCCACAACACACTTCTATCGGTTTATCTCTTCAGTGGAGAGAATCGATTCACTCAATGTTTGCAGTGTGATTTTTATGTGTACAGCACAACACAAACACGATAAAAGTTCAGTAACTTTAACAAGATTTCCGACAGAAATAAACAAATATTTCAAAGCGCCAGGCCGTAATCTGATAAAAACTAGAAGTCTCAAAAAATACTATCAATTGTACCACGAATGTTATCGATATAAATGTTATTTATCGCCGAGATCACCCCTTTGTCGGAAAACTTTCTACGTGCTTTCGGAGCAAGTTGTATACAGGGTCGTTGACTTTATAACTGATAGTTTAGGTTGGGAAGGGATGTGTTTTCCTTGGGGAATTGTTGGGTGTTCCTAGTTTCTAAGCACTATAATGATTAAATGCTTAGCTTCGTTGTTTTCGAAGATTAATTATTGGAGAGAGGCTGGTTTGGGTAATCTGTATTAATTATTTAGGTAGAGGTTACAGTAGTCTTCAATTTAATATCTAGTATCTTAATCTGGTAGCAGACATCAGTATGTCTACACAGCTATATCCACAGCTATATCCAGTGGGTTGTACAGAGTTTTTATTCAGGGTAGGCGGTAGTAAAAACAGTGAATTAATTAATTTTAAAAAACTTACTAACAATGTCTAAGCTGATGTCTTCTTTATTGGGATTACCGGCAAATATCCAAATGACCGCTTCATTTACACATATCACAAGCCAATTAATGGATACACAAAATTTCAATACTTTTTTGGACAGATGGCACTGGTTGCTACGTTTGTAATTTGTACCGATAGGCATGGTCTTTTGTGACACTAACAGATAACGAGTATTCTCTTAAATGCCGCATTACGTATACTTTTTTGTGTAGAATACCGACAACATTTGAATATGACATATTGCATACTTAGTTCCTGCTTTTCACACGTTATAGTAGGGCGATAAGCGAGGCGCGCGTGGCGTTGCGATTCGTAGCTGAAACTTCGAGTGTACTTTTGAAAGTGTGGATTGATTTCTTGCAATATGTTTATAAAATGTTTTTTTATATGAGTAAGGTAGGGTAGGCAGTGCTTATGTGCCTATATGGAATGCACGCCTCTAGCTGTATCGATAATTAAGCGGAATCAATCGACAGACGAAGCTGTCGACGTTTTGCAAAATTGATTATATTATTATTGAATATTTTATGAGTTTGCTGATTGATTTTTGATCAATAGACGTTAGCCATAACCAGTGACAATGGGTTTAAAAATAAGTAACTCGTGATATCTTAAAAAAGCGTTCGATACTCCGTCATTTGTCTACGTTAATTTAAAAGCAGACAAATATTTTGATTTTGGACGAAATTTTAGAAACCGATTTTACCGGCGTGTAGACTAACCACTACTTTCAAATGCCATTGGTGATTTTCAGGTATACTAACAAAGGTAGACTAATTACCGATATTGCTAATAAAAAAAAATCTTTATTGAGTCAATGTTGACAATCTGAATGCGATTATACTAGCCCTCCAGGCCCCCTAGCACCGGCACATCGATAAAGGTTTTAACGATAATGTCGGTAACTTGTCATCGTTCCAAAGCACGACTGCTATCGCCAACGAACAAACAGTTGACGTCGACTAAATTAAGCATATTTAGTCGAGTGTTACGTGTTTATGATTATTCTCTAAATTAGCACATTCTACCAGGGTAGCAGAAAGAACAATAGATCCATGAAAAGTTGATGTTATTTACCAGATGAATTCTGTAATTCTGTAGATTAGGTTCGGTCGGGTTGGTTGAAATGCGGTGGTAACTTAAATGAATAATATGTATCATGAAAATAATAGAAAGCGCGTAGAAAGTGAATTTTCCTCATATGCGCCCGCTGTAAGACGGGACATGACCTTTGCATGGGAAAACACGATTGTGAAGCAACATAATTTTTTTTTCTCTATATATTTAGAAGTTTTAGTTTTTTTTTATTACATACATGGGATACAATTCTTTTTACGTTTAATATCAAAAAGAATTATTAAGTTTGGTTGATATTTGTCCAAGTTATTGCATTTTTAGTGAACATCATTTTTATTTATTAATAACACAAATTATCAATAGCTGTTTACTTGCAAAATCAGTACAGCACTAAAACGGTTAATCTACCAGGGTGGCCGAAATTAGCACAGATCTTTGAACAACTTACCATCAAAGCGCTTGGCCCGGGACTGGAGCGTGGTGGCCACCCTGTTGGCGTGCGTCCTCATCATGGTCTCAAACTCTCTTCGCGCTGAGGCGGTCAGGTAAGTAGAGGCTGATGGGCTGCAGCATGATGCGGGAGTACCGCATACTCCGCCTGAAATGTCAGAAAATAAATATCATTAGTAAATCAAATCTTTGCTTCTTCAATAAATGCGAATTCACTATGTGGAAACATTTAAAAATAAATAAATTAAAAAATGTTTTGTTTAAACCACTATTTTAATAAATAAATATATATATAACATGAATAAGAAATGTTTTGTATAAACCACTATATATTCAAATATTATATAATTATATACTGTGTATCCTGATGAGGGAAGTGTTACCGAAACATGTTGATATTTATATATTAAATATTCTTCTTCATTTTATTGAAAATGACACCACAAAGTAATTTTACATTTATTGAAGAAGTAAAACGTATATTGAAAAAATAATGCCATGGTTTGTCTATTCAAATTGTAAACATAGACAAAAAAATAACAATAAGTGGTGAGAGAAGGTAAATAATAGGGTAATGTAAAAAAATTACATAAAATAAAAAAAAAATCAAGAAGCAACCAAGGCACCAAAATAACAATAATTATTCTGAATATAGATAGATATTAATGTGAAAATAAATTTAAAAGATGGCTATTTAAAAAAGCGTTAATAATAATACTTACTAATTATGATCACTTTTTCTAATTTAAAAAAAAAATATATCTAATTGTAAACCACCGAAAAGAGACGGAAATACAAAATGCAATCAAAAGTTTCCGAAAATAGACGATACTTGACCGTGCAAAATGCAATCGAAAGTTCGCTAAAAGAGATGGATACTTGACCGTGCAAAACGCAATCGAAAGTTTGAGAAAAGAGACGGATACTTGTGACCGTGCAAAATGCAATCGAAAGTTTGAGAAAGGCGACGGATACTTGACCGTGCAAAATGTAATCGAAAGTTTGCGAGAATACTAGACCGTGCAAAATGCAATCGAAAGTTTGAGAAAAGAGACGGATACTTGTGACCGTGCAAAATGCAAACGAAAGTTTACGAAAGGGGACGGATACTTGACCGTGCAAAATGCAATCGAAAGTTTGAGAAAAGAGACGAATACTTGACCGTGCAAAATGCAATCGAAAGTTTGCGAAAGGCGACGGATACTTGACCGTGCAAAATGTAATCGAAAGTTTGCGAGGATACTAGACCGTGCAAAATGCAATCGAAAGTTTGAGAAAAGAGACGGATACTTGTGACCGTGCAAAATGCAAACGAAAGTTTACGAAAGGGGACGGATACTTGACCGTGCAAAATGCAATCGAAAGTTTGAGAAAAGAGACGAATACTTGACCGTGCAAAATGCAATCGAAAGTTTGCGAAAAGAGATAGATGCTTGACCAAGCAAAATGCAATTGAAAGTTTGCCAAGAGACGGATACTTGTCCGTGCAAAATGCAATCGAAAGTTTGCAAAAACAGGCGGATACGTGACCGTGGAAAATGCAATCGCAAGTTAGCGTAAGGCGACAGGTACTTACTTGACTGTGCAAAATGCAATCGTAAATTTGCGAAAAGAGACGGATACTTGACCGTGCAAAATGTAATCGTGAGTTTGCAAAAAGAAATGGATACTTGGCCGTGCAAAATGCAATCGAATGTTTGCGAAAAGAGACGGATACTAAATCAAGTTTATAATAAATAATCAAATAAAAACCCAAATATTTTGAGCTCAAATGTGTCACGTTGTTCTAAATTAACCCAAAAGCATCGGTCGGTCGAAGTCGTTCGACACATGTGCTTGTTAAAAGATCTTTGCCTGTTAAAAGTGTCCCAAAGTGAATGATTTACAATGTTATTCTTTGAACTATGGTGATTGTAAACAATATCGTATACGACCGAGCTAGACAACTCAAACTCAAACTTAATGGTGAATGTGCTATTTTGGAGCCTTTAATAGCTGCAAAGATATCGCTGTATAACCTTGAACGTTATACCACAACAGCAATCCGCAAAATTAGATTTCGTGGCTGCCGAGAAAGGCGCAATAGGAAAAGACATTTGACGAGAAGATCTTCTGCTGTCACGGCGACCTGAGTTCTGACCTCCAGTCTACAGAGCAGATCCGGTGCATCATGCGGCCCACGGACGTGCCCGACCAGGCTGCTCTGCGACCTGCTGTGGTCCGACCCCGACAAGGACACCACCGACTGGGGCGAGAAATGGACGACACGCTGGTGTGCTCTTTTCAGATCCTGAAGCCGGCCGACAAGCGCTACCTGGCGTACGGGCAGACCAACACCAAGCGTCTCATCAGACCGCCCAGGGGCGTCATCAACAAAGACAAAGAAGATTGGATATGGATATGGATCAGTTCCCCCGACCCCCGTCCTCACCCAACTCCTATCATTTGTATTAGCGTTTTGCAATATATCGTAAGGAATAAATACAGTTAGCTTTTTTTTTTTTTTTCAATTAAACATGTATGAAAACTTAGAACAAGCCGTATTTAATTTTGATAATCTAACTGCACCTCTTTATATGGTCTATAAATAATGTGTAATGAGTGTCCAAAAAAAAAAATAGATTTAATATAGTAATAATGTAAGAATAGGAAGTAAGATTTGTACAGCGCCCTTGAGGTGATTTTTCACAAAAACGGCGCTATAAAAATCATCCGATTATTATTATTATTATTATACTTGACCGTGCAAAATGCAATCGAAAGTTTGAGAATAGAGACGGATACTTGACTGTACAAACTGCAATCGAAAGTTTGCAAAAAGAGATGGATACTTGACCGTGCAAAATGCAATCGAAAGTTTGCGAGGATACTTGACCGTGCAAAATGCAAGTGTTTGCGAAAAGAGACGGATACTTGACCGTGCAAAATGCAACCGAAAGTTTGAGAATAGAGACGGATACTTACTTGACAGGGATACAATTATTTTTTCCCCACCGTTTCTCACCGCCAATTATTGGGGGATAAACATAAGATCTAATAAATTTTGTCTTAAACTTTTTGTTTAACACATAACCTATTAATTTCGTATTATAACCGTTGTTAATTGCAATTTACTTAATTATTTTTAGATAAGGGAACATTAACTAGTCTACTAAGCATGGAAGTAAAATCTGATATTTTTTTAGCAAAGGGATGGTCAGAAGCGGTGGCGGCTCGTGACTATTGAGTGAGCTAGAGTGCTAAGATTGAAAAATACGACGTTATTGAAGTTGTTGAAGCCGAAATTGATTATATTTTTTTTCAAAATTTCAATTTTTTGTATGGAGATTTAGATGGTAGGTGGGGCAGACTGCCCCTTAGCACTCTAGCTCACTTAATAGTCACGAGCCGCCACTGGTCAGAAGTATTATGTATAAAATTGTCTGCATAAGAATCTTTACGATATATATGTACGTTAAATTCAAATTTATTTTTAACAATAGCAATATTTAAATCTAAGAAATATATGCGAAAATCTAGTCCTATTTCTATGTTACAAATCTTTTCTTGTTAGTATGGGGAAGGAGAGTTAGTGGAGGTCATAGATAGATAATAGAAACGGTTGTGTACGCCGTAAGGTTGGTAGTATGATATTTATTTCGTTTATTGGATAAGTTTGGTAATCTGACGCGTCACTTCACATTGTCCTAGTACATGTCACAAGTCAATAATAAAACGTCTTATAAAGTAAATACACCTTTTTTATCTATTTAGTAAAAAGCATTTACTTTGTGGCTTGTCGTGATTATAAAATAAACACATAAATTTGTTATAAATCATTTCATTTTTATATATAGATCGACCGGTTTCGGAAGTGCCCTTCTATCATCGGGGCAATATTAAAACTAACATAAGATACAAAATGCAGACAGACATACAATATGTAGGTGTTGAATTTTTATACGTGAAATTATGACGAACTAATTGTTGAAAACAAACTATATTCTCACAGTAAAACTTTAAAATCACTCTATAGAATGCTTTAGATTGAAAATCATTCTTTATTAATGAATACTAACGACATTCCTCACGGTTCGATGAATTATCGAAGTTCCTACTAGTAAAAGTAGGCAATTTACGAATTCACGTATATTTTAACAAGATGCAATAATTATTTACATAAATGTAAAATTTGACAGATGAGATTTGTCACTACTAGAGCCGGAATCAATTCGAATTTGCGGCTTAGCAAGGCGTAAGTGGCCGAATTAGCAACCTGAAATTTTAGCAACGATTTACGTACTTAGCAAGGATAAGAACGGACTGATATATCGGCGCTTCCTTCAGAGTGAGTAACCTGCCTACCTTCAAATCGTTTCGAATCAAAAAGTTAGCATTAAAAACTACATATAATAAATACAACGCGTAAATATATCGGCTAAATCTCGCCAACCTGTGAAATGATTAAATTGTCGCCAGGGGGCGGGGAGTCCCATTGTTGTCAGCCCCAGAGCAAATATCCACCCCTTCGTGATTCACAGTGCATTGTGTGAAGCCGAAAATACAATAAAACACACAAGCAAAGTTCTGGGTTCTGTTCCGGGCTGAACGTTCGTAGAACGACAAACATTAGGAACCTTGGAGTTAAGTTCAGTTTTATCGAGATCATTGAAAGAAGGCAGACATGGGCATAGGTAATGTATTGCCCTGATGACGGACATAATACTTAGTGATCAACTGCTAACCCTATATAAATCTCAAGTACGTCCAACAGTTGAATTTGGAAGTCACCTCTGGGGTGGAGTTCCCAAATACTTGATAAACCTGCTTGATTCTGTGCAAAGGAGGGCGGTTCGTCCGATTGATAATCCGTTGTTAACAGACCGATTGCCATCTCTAATGCACAGAAGCACTGTAGGTATGCTAAGTCTGTTCTACAGATATTTTAATGGAGCCTGCTCGAAGGAGCTAGCAGCGTTAATCCCCTCAGCGCCGATGCACGCACGTGAAACTTGATGGACACGAGCGGAACACCGGTTCACAGTTGATGTTGGCTTCATGAGAACGGGTCGTTTCGCCAACTTGTTCTTGTGTAAGTGGCTCGTATATGGAACGAGTTACCGGCATCTGTCTCTCCTTTTACAATTAATCCGGGCCTCTTCAAGGCATTAACAAATCATTTCCTACAACCCACGCCTTAACCCGCCTCACAATTTTGCCCAACCGGGAGGCGATATAGTTTTCCTGTATGTGCTCCGTACAGACAGTGACGCTTTTGTGTGGTGACATATAAAAAAAAAATCTGGGTTGGAAAACTTGCTAGAAATTAGTTTAGCTGTGTTTGGGGGTCAGATCTGAATAGCCAGGTACTTCTCAAAGCTGTAGATTTGTATATAAACAAACAAACACCCCCCGAAAACACCTTACTATACATCACTGACGTCAGAATTAATAGACTTGTCCTATTTTGGCACCAGCCTAGCTCACTGCAGTCCACGTTTGTTTCGAGTGATTTTTACTGCAGTAAGCGAATTATAAAACATTTATAAAAAGGGTTAAACCAAAAACAAAATATTCGCATTCTGTAAATAAGCCAAACCTTTTACTTATTTGCTCTTTTACTTAAATTGGCGGAGTGCCTAGCTCGCCCCCCCTCGTCCCCGTTAACTTGGTTTCTTACCCTTGCGTATCATTTGCTCTATGATATATATATATACATATTTACTATGTATGAAAACCTCGCAATCCTCGCAATTAAATTCCAACCGTAATAAATTAAAACCTCAATGCGAAGCAGTCAGAGAGCATTGCGGACGAGGGAGGACAAATACATAAATAATACAATGTAGCTTTATTTACACTTTATTTGCTAGGGGGTAGAATCATCCCCTGTCCAGTTCGATATTCAACACAACCTATCCTCCCTTCTCTTATTGATATGGTATTACACTACAGCAGTGTTTTTACTGTTTTTTTTTTAAACAAATGCAAGTGCCTTCCATTTTGAAAGAAACCAACTGTAGCCACTGACTTGATACCTTTTGGTTCTAGCCCCGAGAGAGCCATGAAAATACACTAATACAGGCGCTCTGTGTAACTGCCTGACATCGTATATCGCCATTGCGTTTGGCCGATTTCATAATGATGATGAATTTCTATATAATAATAATAAAAACATTTGTCAGTAGGTTATTTTACATATGTTTATTTTTACATATTATATAGTTTTAGCAATTGACAAAAAGGTCACTTCTCAGCTATACATTTAGGAGCCCGGAGTGCAGTCGATTTACACCAGTGCCCCTAGAAAATAGATTAAGTAAAAGTTACATATTTTGCATAAAGTCTGTACACTTAAATAATATCAAATAAAAAGAAGAAAAACAAGTTTTTAAATCAAAAAAATTACAAAATCACTAACACAAGTATCCATTTAATTATTAATCAATTATGATGTTTACTGTGTAGTCGTCAGCAACCATTCGCTGCATAACTTCTTGAAGCACTGCAGCGATGGCGATCTTGGAATAGATAGAAGTATTTCATTCCAAAGTTTTGTTGAGGAATAGCTATAACTACCCTCAAATATGAAATTTAAGTAAAGAATGGTCAGACTTTTAGATCACGAAACACGCCCACATCGCATTTCTTGTGATCTTCTAGGGTTCTTAGATATTCTATGACTCAAACCATTTGAATTTAAAAAAACTTATTTTTCGTTGCGACTAAGATTCGAACTCGGAACCTAACTATTCGGGAAGACGGATCTACCAGTTGTGCTTCCGAAATCCATTTCCTTACTGCTGCTTTTATCAATTTCAGAATTTCCGCTAAAAATGAAAAAAAAATGTTAATGATTTTCAAGAAACATAAGACCGATAAATACGGCAGTGGGAAAAAGGGTGACATTGGCACAACTGGTAGACGCGTCTTCCCGAATAGATGAGGACTGTACCAAGAATTGTGAATTAGTACTAGCTATAGAAAGAAGAAAATTCTTGCTCATATTATAAGGAACGAAAAATACAAGATTTCCAAATTGATAATCCGGGGGAAGATTGATGGAAGACTTAACAGAAGAAGACGCCGCACAACTGGCAGGTGACGGTGATGAACCCGTCATCTGGACAGTGCACATATGTCTGTTAGTACCCTGTTGACAATGCAAAATTGTTCGCTGTCTGCAGATCTCAATTACATCACGCCTATCAATAAGCCATCATTGGACACGGATGGATTATTTATGGTTAACAAATGTACTCACTTCACTGCACAAAAATGCAGGGATCCTAATAGTAGGAAAAAGGTAAAATGATAATTTTCTAATAAAAATAGAACAAATTGAACTTTCTTCGATTTATTTTTATATGTGATTTTTGCATAATATTGTAAATATATAAATACATAAAAAATTAAATCGTTTGTATTGTTTGTAGTGTCATTGTTTTTCACAGAATAAATGTATCTGAAATGGAAGTTTCCTTAAAGTAAAATTGCGGTTCACGTATAATTCAAAGAAACCGCTGTGTAAAAAGGCGTCAATGAAAAATAGCGCTTTATTCTGAGTATTTCTAATAAAATAAGGAGTAAAGCCCGATACATCAGATAAAGTTTGGGGTAATGCGTTATATCATTTTAGGATAAACATCAATCATTTCTACACATAACTTGTTTCAGGCAGATGAACTATTGGGTAATGTATGTATACATTAAACATAATAAATAAAATAAAAATATTAATATAAAACAATATTCATCATAAGAGATAAAAAATGACACAAACCGGAATCTTTTAATAACAAGGCCAAACGCTGTAGCATTTGCGCAATTCAACATTTATATTAACCGAAAGTTTGCGAAAAGGGAGGGATTCTTGACCGTGCAAAATGCAAAACGAAAGTTTGCGAAAAGAGACGGGTACTTCACCGTGCAAAATGCAATCAAAAGTTTGCGAAAAGAGAC
>JAHDVE020008781.1:0-169226 GCA_022606495.2 Halesus radiatus | reverse complement strand
TTAAAGAACGATTTATAAATTCTACGTATAATAAAAGTTATATATTCAGAATTGGCCTTTTGCTAATCTACACGAATACATATTTTTAAAGCCATTATATTTTTACAGGAGTTCCTTACTGTATTCACTAGAATCTTTACAGAGTCTGTTTTAATCATATTCAGATACCATTGATACTTCCCCTAACCATACCTATTCCTTTCTTTTTGTGCCTACCTATATTAAAAACAAATAATAGTTTCCTCGAGGCGGAAAATAGCTTTGCTTACAACAATGGCTCGAAATGGTTGAACTGCCAAGGCACGGTATTTCAATTGCTTTTTAAGTTCGCTGTCAGACATATTTATGTTGGTCAAGTTACTAGTAATTATTATATATACATATATATTTTTTTAATCAATTAATCTTTTTACAGAGTATAATAATGTTTCTTACGAATAATTGTACAAAAATGCTTTCCCAATTGTTTTTTGCTTGTTTTTTTTTTCTTCTAATAATGGGGCATCCAAAACACCTGTAGCTTGACATTTAATTGTAGATATGCAGTTTTTCGTAACTACAAAATGTCATTAATATGGCAACACCAAGCTACTCACTTCGTTTGTTTTAAAGAAACAATGTAAAAAAATCATAATTATTTTTTTTACGTTTTCGTATAGTTAATAATTGTGATCTGTGTATTGAATTTGTTTATTTATTTATCCAACATCTGAAACATGGTTATTTCGATATGTAAATTGCAGAGATATTAAAAAATCTCACTTCCAACTTATTGCATTATTATTTTCCTTGCAAAGCGTTAAATAGTGAAAAAGTTTAAACATAAAATTGTCTTAGAATGTGATTTAGAATTATCTTTTTTCGGAACGTACAATTAACACCGTTTGGTAAAAGTAAAAAATATGTACTTGGACAATTGTGCTTTTTAAATTATTAGCCATTTTGGTGATACCATGTAAAACATTGTAAGCGATCGCAGCGCCCTCAGTTTTTGTCCGTTATTTATTAAATGTCAGACTGTATATGCACTGCCAAATGAAAACACTTTAAGCGGAACGGCTGCGCGTCCTGTTTCATACAAAACTTAATTTTGGATTTCAGGCCAAAATACCCACCCAAACTAAATGATTTTTTTGTTATTTAAAGGCATAGTTAATATCTAGTACGGATTAGAAGTATTTATCTATTTTGTTTTAAATTATGAAATATAGGGCACTAAACAAACAATGAAAAACGAGCTTCATTTGGTAAGATTAGTTTTTTTTTTTTTTAAATACATTTAAATAATCCTTGCTAAATATTTGCTAAACTATTTGATGGAAAAAAAGATCTTTCGGTGTAAGTGAGTATTTTGGCTTCAAATCCAAAAGTAAGTTTTCTATGAAACAGGCTGCGCAGCCTTTCCTTGTCAAGTGTCAAAAAATTCTAAATAACTTAAAGCAGAAAACGGGCGAAACGGGTAAATAATCCAAGCAGTCAATTTAAGTGAATTGCATTTTATTTTCTTTATTCGCACGATTTAAATGCTAATCAATAAATAGTAAGTCCAACACTCAGCATATAAATTCTTCCATTTGGAAACGAAAAAAAAACAATTCGATATAATTTATTTGATTTCCGGGCAAACCTTCACCGGCAAATAATCAATTTGCCGCGGGGTATAAGATTCAACCTGTTTCGTGATAATAAAAAACAACAACTGTAATAGATTAATATGTAATTTATTACCATTAATGGCTTTTAAAACATACCCATTATTACAATTTCAATTGCCTTGTCGAGATTTGGGTCCGTTTAATGATCCATAACCAAACAATATCCACAGAGACGTAACCCCACCAAAAATGTATGATTAGAATAATACTGTGCGTCATAACTTTACGTAGTTTTGGAACCTCCTTTAAAACGCTAGGTTTCTTTGTTTATGATGGCGAGCCTGCGGAAATTATTTTAAGTGATTGTCGGACTGGTTTACGCGTCATTGTACTTTTACCGTCCTTGTTTTCAACTGGAAACACTAAAGGAAAATTACTTTGCAAATTGTTAGTTTGAATTACATTTTTGTAGACAGGAAGCCATAATTTGAGACCACCCAGATATACAAAAGGATTACCTATTGGCATATTATCGACACGACAGGCCTTCAAGCATCTCAGAAATGCGTTTCATTGATAATATACGACGTTGTTAAAGTTCAGTATTCAAAATGCACACTTTGTAGTCTGCTAACGCAAGAAATACTATGAATGATTTATCTGTAAATTCTATAAGGACTGTTAGGAAAATACATAAGGTTTTAAAAAACAAAAATCATCACACTGTAATCTTTTAAATGCTATTAAATTCGTTTTGAAATTTTTATTAAAATGCTCAAAATTGCCTTTTGCTGATTTTCAAACTGCAGCGATTTTCTGACATTGTGGTATGTATTTCATATAATTTAAAAGAAGACAGTTTGAGCATTTTTTTGTCTCTTGAAACCTTACTCGTATACATTTTCCAACTACCCGTGTGGATTTGACAAATAAAACATTTATGGTTTTGCTCGAGTTAGCAAACTACGAAAGTAATTTTTGAGTGCGGCCCTTAACAAGAATTAGATAGTGACGCAACCGAAAATGATATTAAAGTTCCTTGGAACTCACTTGAAGTCACCAAAATTGACTAATAATATAATGTTATTAACTATTTGCTGCATCCTCTTCGGGCTGTATCCCTGAGTTTCGTCTTTGGCTCATAACTCTGAATGATACTTAACTCAATCTAATCAATATTACTCGGTAATATTTATTTTTTTTAGTACTCAATTTTAAACGCATTTTTAGACAAAATTTCGGCTCAACAGTTGCTCAGTAGAGTTAGGAAAAACGGTCGTTAGATAGTTGCTCACACTAGGAGCAAATAACGAAAATGATAATTATTTTGACTAATGAATGTCTATTCACATCTACCAGCACCGCGCAGAACAGTACAGTACAGACACAGAACATACCCGAGTATTCACATTACACCGTGCAGCACAGCACGGAAGGGAGTACGGCTGTCAACTGAGCGTTAGCGTCCGCCACAACATGTTTGAGGATTTTATAATCCTATTCCCAGATGTATTATTATTTTATAATATAAATTCCCTGACCAATTTATCGTTATCCATCTTCTCGGTTTTAGCAAATATCTGTGTCTAATGACGCCAACTGACGAAGATGGCAGTGCTGACGATATGTGTTCATACTAACTGCGCAAGCGCAGACGTCACAAGCAGCACCAGCGTGTCAAAATATTCTTGCCTAAAATATCAGCCGATGCTTGCCCGTTCATGTGGGGATACGTTACGCTTACGTAGGCTGTAATATGAATGTGTCCATAGATGATGTAAGCAACTAATGTTGTCGTGCCTGCACTGCACTGTTCTGCACTGTGCGGTGCTGATAGATGATAATGGAACTTAATACGCCTCCTTAAATCACAGAAGTCGAGATCTAACGTCATTCACTCGTTGCTCATTAGAGCATGTTTTGATACTTTATTTAAAAATACTGAATATTGACTTTCTTGAATAGGTTCTGGTCGTATATGCAAAAGTTCAGGAGCTTTCATATTTTTTATGTTTTAAAATACATGATATTTAATGGAGACATTTACATGGAGTAGATACATTAGATCACCATACTAGGTGGCTGCCTGTTTCATGGTGACCAACGGAGTATAGTTACTTTGTATGAGGTCTAGTGTAAACATATGTATTTAGTATATAAACATGCTAAAAATTGGAAAAATTAGAAAAGAAAGTAGAAGATAGAAAGGAGAAAAAGACATACATGAGGATTAGATCATAAAAATATGCATATTTTTTTAAAATATGTGCATGCATGCACACATGTGCATATAGGTGCATACATACATACACAACAAACACATACGCACATATATATACATATATGTACGCATATATACATATATATGTACGTATATATACACACATGTACATCCAAATACACACATGTACATACATAAACACACACCCATACGCATATATTCATATATACATACAAACACACACATATACACCTGCACATACACATATATACCCATACGCCTAAACAATATATACAACTCTATCTTAATACGAGTAATAGGCCACTAACACTATCACAATCTCTCATCAAAAAGTCTCCAATCGCCTTCCGGAATCTGTGGTATTTGGTTATTGACTTTATTTCAATTGTTAAATTATTGAAGATTCTAGGAGCGAGGAAATTAAACTGTGACTGTGCCATTGATGTTTTTGTTGCTGGAATAATATAATTCAATTGGGTGGAATATCTGTATTATAGTCTGATTCCACAATATATTTTTATTATATATTTGAATTTAAAATAGGAGGATATGTGTTTGACATAAAAGGATTTACTTAGAAGTACTTAGTACTTTGAAGTCCTCGAATGAGTCCTTCGTGGGGTGAATATTGCGTATAATATGTAATATATGATTCTGATAAAACGTGTTCCATGATATAAAATCACGCCTCTCCGTGACTCACATAATTTAATAACCGAATGGAATCTCGCTTTAGTTTAACAATAATTACATCTTGCATAACATTGCAAGAGATTGTCAATAAATCCTCCTTGGATTGCTGCAGTTAATCAATAATTGTTATCGACGAACGATTAAATCAGAGGTCACAAGTAGAATAATATTACACTTTATTAATGTATATTCATGATATTATGTAAGAACATCTTTGCAAAAATTACATAATAAATAATCCAGATCGTATGTAAATGGGATGCGATATTTTCCTAAGAACGTGCGTATTTCCTCGTGGTTTTATGTTGCAACTTTATATTAATTGAATTATTTTCTTTTTCATTGCCGGCAACCCGGACGTTTATTGGCATAAAATTTTAAACATTTGCATGTACTGTACCCATCTCATTAGACGATGTCTGTTCTGTGACGGGTAATAATAATTAAAAAAAAACATATCATTCAGTTTGGATGGCTATTTTAGGTTCAAATCCAAAATTAAGTTATGTATGAAACAGGCCGAACAGCCGTTCCTCTTACAAAATCTTATTTTAGATTTGAGGTCAAAATACTCACCTAAACCTAATGATGTATATTTTTTGATTAAAGGTTTAAATATCTAGTACGTATGAGAAGTATTTTATTTATTTTTGTTTTACATTATGAAATACAGGCCATTAAAATAAATGTTTTTTCGCGATTTTAGAGGCATATTTGACAATTATTGGGAGGCTAAAGGTGATTTAAAAAAAAGTTTTTCCCCATCTTATTTGAAAACATAATGAAATATAATATAAAAAAAATTAAAGTCATATTAAAATAAGCATTATGGTAGACTTTAAATTAAATTAAAAACGACCAATTTACGTTGAAACATAAATTTGCCGTAGATAATTTAAAATATCGATTCGGAAAAACATTTTTTTATAAATTCGTTTTATATTTTTATTTACGTAATCATATTTACATAGCAAATATGATAGTTTAAAAAAAAATACGATGAACCCTCAAATAATTTTCTAAGTTGCCTCTAAAATTATGAAAATTGTTTTTTTTTTTCATTGTATATATATACTTCATAATTTAAAACAAAAATAAATAAAGAATTTCTCACCCGTACTAGATATTTACTAGACCTTTAATTAAAAAAAAAATATATATATTCTGTTTGGATGGGTATTTTGGCCTGAAATTGCATAACAGTACAGTGTAGACAGGACAACATTAGTTTCTTACATTTTCTGAGGTTGTCCGCTAGAATATTTTGGCGGTGTTGACGGCTGCTGGTGACGCCTGCGGCTGCGCAGTTAGTATAAACACACACTGTTAGCACCCTCATCTTGGAATTCCCATCAGTTGGCGTCAATAGATGCAGATATTGCTAAAACCAAGAAGATGGATTACGAAAAATTGATCAGGGAATGTAGGTTATAAAATAATAATAAATATGGGAATAGGATTATAAAATCCTCAAACATGTTGTGGCGGACGCTAACGCTTAGTTGACAGCCGTACTCGCGTCTGTGTTGTGTCTGTGCTGTGATACACGGTGTAATGTGAATACTCGTAGGTAGAATACTAATAGGATAAGAGAAATGTAGATTTTTTTTAATATAAAAAACCTAATCCGTTCCATATGACTGGTACATTTAAATATAAGCAAACGGCAGGGAAAATAATATTTTAAAGTTGTTCAGTTGAATGAATTTTGAAAATTTTGCAATATTAGAATTGATATCAGGGAGAGCAATGTTAAAGGGGAGAAGGGGGGGCTCTATGATATAACGGGGAGAGGGACGTCGGAGAGTTATTATTTATTAATTCAAAATAATGACAATATTATTTTGCCATACGATAAACATCGTGTTTTTAAAGAGAAAAATATTAATAACTTTTTTTTTAATTCAAAATAAAATCAGAAATATTACACATTTCTGACCGCTCTATGCATATTTTACAAAAACATTAAAAAAGTTGTATATCCTTAAAAGATGCTGTGAAGGTTTTTATTTAACATGCCGATAAGATAAATTTAAAAAAGAACAATGCGTAGTTTAATTTTTCATAAACACTACGTAACATTAATATTTTTATTATTATTTTTTCTTTAATGGGGATTACAAATTTTTGGTTAAGTTTATTTACAAAAACGTAACAAGAAAGGATTAAAAATATTTTTCTCCACATTAAAAATCATATTCACATTTTAAATATTTTGTAAAACATACAACAGGACGGTCAAAAAAAGTAATATTTCTGATTAGATTTTGATAAATGCTAAGCCTATGTAAATTTATAAAATATTTAATAAATATTTTTCTATTTAAAAACATTATGTTTATCGTATTGCGTAATAATACTATCAATACTTCTAAATAATAAATAATTCCTCTCCGACATCCCTCTCCCCCTTAATGATCAATAAGTAACAATAATTAATTGAAGACTATTAAACTGATTTTCAATGTCGTAATTCATTATGACTTTGACATGTAGGTTTTATCATTAAAAAACCGATTTCATAATATTTCTCAAGCGCCATTTTTTTGAAATATTGTTTAATGGACGCCAATTAAATGAAAAATGCCCGTCTACAGAATCTGCAGTAGTTAAATATTGTGAAACTAGAGATATAAATATTCCAATAATAGTGGCAAAAACACTTAGTTTCAATTATATGTACTAACTGACATTCGAATTGAACATTATTATAGAGGTTAAGTATTGAAACTCACCGTGTGAAATTAACCCCAGTGGCGTGCCTTATATATTTTATTCACTACTTATCTTAATCTTAACAATGTATTTTTCAGCGAAACCGGCAAACTAATTTTAGAGAAAATTTTTTGTTTATTCCCACAGAAAGTAAAAAAAACCACCCCCAGGGCTGATCAAATAAGTTGTACAAAACATGATTTGAATATGAAAGTGCTCACGTCATATTAGGTACATTTTTTTGTTTCGAAACTTTTCATGTCTTATATCTACGCATATTTTTTTTGTGAAATCTTTATAAATATACTTTTGAAATAAAAAAAAAACCTGCATATTTTAAGCTTTTAATTTTGAGATACATATGGCGCTAAAATTGTGAAATTTTGTATTATTAAATGTCCTCAAAGTTAGCATTTAAAAAAAATTCTACATAAAAACTTTTCTCAAAGTGTAATTTTATTATCGAAGAAAGCAATCACTTTGTGGCTTGATATTGTTTGCTTAAATGGAAAAAAAGTACTTTTTGAATTTATACATATGTCGACCGCTTTGGGTGAATCTTAACCTTCTTCAGGACTGTAATCATATAAGGGGGCCAAGTCTGTATCTTTCGCGTTAGTTAACGCAAGTTACATCGGTCATAAACAATACATTTTGACAGTTTATTAGTCCATATCTCGCTAACAAGTTAAGTTTGTGTTTACGTTAACAGACAAATCCGTAACGCAAACACAAGAGACGATTCTGCGTTTATGAAAACTGTCAAAATGTGGTGTTTATGACCGATTTAACTTGCGTTAGCTAACGAAAAGATATAAACTTAGCCCCAAGGGTTGTAATCACATAAACTGCGGTCCAGAGGAAGGTTAATCTTAATCGAAATCGGTCGAAATATGTATACATTCAATAAAGTGGTTTTAAGCAAAGAACTTTTTTCACCCAAGTGTCTTAAGAGTGCAATAAAAACTAAAATATTTGGAGAACTTAATAATAACACTAATAAATTTGCCTTCAATTTCTAAATAAATTAAATGGAGTTCTACGAATTAACAATTAATACGTGTGTTAGTTGATACAAACTGAGAAGCGCATCAGATTCTACGCGAAAAAAAATACCAACTTAAAACAAAACAAAATTACATTTTTAGTTTTTCGCCTGTAAAAGAATATTTATCCATCCAAATCACAACCGGATTAGACGACACGGCTTCTTCCAGGCATCCTTAGTATAGTATAATTATATCAGTACAATAATTAAAAATAGTATATTAAATAAATTAGATAATGTACTTTGAATTCACCACTTTATTAATACACAGATATCTACATGTTTCGAAAGCGATGCTTTCTTCATCAGGAGTATATAGATTACTAAAAGTAACAATGTCAAGTATAGACATTATTATTTTTAGTATTCTATATAATGGAAGAAGAAGCCGGGGACGCCCGAGGAAGACATGGCACAATCAAGTGAATCAAATACTTGAGTCGGGCCATGCCAGAAGTCGAAATAACAGAAGAGAATGTATGAGGCGTTGTATGAATGTGAATGAAGCAAGAAGTGTATGCCAAGATCGAGTTGTTTGGCGGACCGTCCTCTCTGCCTACCCCTGCCCTGCGGGGAAACGGCGTGATGGTTAGTTAGTTAGTTAGTTTATATACTCCTAATGAAGAAAGCAAAACTATTTTTACACAGGAAAAAACTTCTAGAAATTTCAGTATTAGAGTTAAGGAACACTCAAGGTGTTTGAATAATAACAATTATTCTGAATTTGCCAATCATATTTTAGGAAACCAATCATTCATTTGATAAAAATAAAGGTTTAAAAAATTTACGTACAAATACAACCGGTTTACAATAAGACAGATCAGCAAAAAGCTAGCTGCCTGTCCGCATGGCAGCAGAGCGTTCTGGTCGCTAGTGGGCTCCATAGGTCGAAAATTCTACAAATCCAGTCTGCCGCCTCTTACCAGACTCGACGGTTCACTAGTAAACACTGTTACCGAAAAGGCCAACCTTTTAGGGAAAATCTTTGCGGAAAACTCGGCCCTCGATGATCGGGGTGCCATCCCGCCGTCGGTTCCTCACTGCGGCTTCTATATGAAAAAGCCGAGGATACGGCATCGGGATGTACTCCTTGTCTTACGGGGGCTCGATGCTAATAAAGCTAGTGGGCCTGACGGAATACCTGCCCTGGTATTGCAGAGGTGTGCTGCAGAAATTGCTCCAGTTTTGAAAAAGTTTTTTAAAATGTCCCTGAAATATGGCTCTGTGCCCTCTGGTTGGAAAAAAGCGGTCATTCATCCTATACCTAAGAAAGGTGACCGCTCCAACCCAGTTAACTACCGCCTCATAGCGATCACATCAGTTCTGTCCAAGGTGATGGAACGTGTGATCAACGACAAACTGCTCACATACCTCGAGAAGAACAAAATCATTAACGACCGCCAGTATAGATTCCGGTGGAACCGCTCATGCGGTGATCTTCTCGCGTATGTGACGCATGTTTGGGGGTGGTGCCTGGAACGTTATGGTGAGATTCAAAGGGTCTCACTGGACATTTCTAAGGCCTTTGACCGGGTTTGGCACCGAGGACTTGTCAACAAACTGCCTTCTTACGGACTTCCCGTTCCCTTGTGTACGTGGATTGCTGACTTTTGAGAGAGAGATTGATTCAGACGGTTGCTGACGGTTTCATCTCTTCCTCGCATTCAATAAATGCTGGCGTCCCACAAGGATCGGTTCTGTCTCCGACATTGTTTTTGTTGCACATCCATTGTTACGCGGATGACAGTACAGTCCATGATAGCTTTTTGTTTGACAAGCCCCCAAAGGGCACATAAATTCCAACGGCTCGGAGGGCTTTGAAGCAGAGAATGGATGGTTACCTCGAGAGGGTCTCCTCTTGGGGTAAGAATAACCTCGTCGAATTTAATGTTTCGAAGACCCAATCATGTCAGATTACGCCTAAAAGGGATCGAAATGACAATATAGCCCTTCCTTTAATGGAAGCAATCTTCCCAACAAGCCCTCCATTGATATGCTTGGTGTAACCTTAAGTGACCAGCTCAGGTATGGGGGCTCCATCGAAGCCCGAGTAAAGTTAGCCTCTCAGAAGCTGGGCGTATTATACAGAGCCCGTAGATACTTTAATAGTACACAACTGCTGACCCTGTACAATCCGAATTTGGCCGCCACCTCTGGTCGGGAGTGCCAAAATACCTGAAAAAATCTTTGACTCTGTGCAGAAACGGGCGGTCTGTTTGATAGATTCGCCTATCTTAACAAACGGATTGCAATCTTTGGAGCACAGACGTCAGGTGGGAATGCTGTCCTTGTTCTACCGGTATTTTAATGGAAGATGTTCCGAGGAACTAGCGTCATTGATCCCTTCGGCACCAGTGCATAGTCGGGAAACACGCCAAACGCGCGCCCAATATTTGCACACTGTTGACATTTGTCACATGAGAACGGGTCGCTTCTACGATTCGTTCTTGTGTTCAACAGCTCGACCGTGGAATGATCTGTGTTTCCTCCATCCTATAACATGGGTCTCTTCAAGACTCAAGTTCACTCCTTCCCATCCTCTAAAAGACCCTCCACACAGCATCCCCAAAAATGATATAGGCCTTGAGGGAAATTATTTCCCTCAGGGTCTCTCCTGTGTGGAGTTACTGTAAAAAAAGACAAATTTGAAATTTTAGAAATAAAGAAAAGCTTTAATAGTGAATTAAATTTAATAAATAATCTGTTCATTTTATTTTCATATACATACTAATAATAAGAATTTTTATTAACATTTTTGATTAATTACTTACCTAATTTAATCAATTTTTGTTTACGTTTATAATTTGTCTATTCTTACATTATTCTGTTTTTATTTCTATTTTAATTTTTATCATTTGTCTATACTTGATTTTAATTTTCTATATATTCCTGATAAAGAAAGCATCGCTTTAGAAACATGTTAAGTGGTGAATACAAAGTATATTATTTAATTCATTTATTAATAATGACGCCACAAAGTGAATACCAATCGTTTGAAGAAATTATAATATACTCGTATATTGTTACGATTTCCATTTATGACAAACCCAAGCACGCCACTGGAGAAGAAGACTAACATAGACGTATTGACCCACCGAAATATAACATTATTATTGCAAACCTGTACCGGTTCACAAACCGCTGCCATTATGTCAACATGTCAGCTGTCAGCCGCCATGGGCTTTTTTTAATAACGGTGCGTGAAAAAACGTATACAGCCAACGACATTGACCCGCAGTCGTTCGACAAGTTCTCGCAATGCCACGGGGGCAGCCGTGCGTACAAGATATGGATCTTACCGAAGCTGCGGCTCGCAGATTAATACAGCGTTATTGTCACGTCGTAACAAGACCATTGTTATAAAAAACGAAAAATTCAATTATGACCTCATTTTTTCTGTTAGATAATAATTAATAATGTTGTTGTTTTGGTCATATTTTTATGTTAATGTCTGTTGATGTCAATTTTATGGGCATTGTCATTGACATTTATTTTCAATTCTATTAAAAATAAAAAATAAATAATTAAAGACATAAAAAAAATTGGAACTTTTGTTTTCAGTCAACTAATGGATTACCAGCATTTCCAATTCATTGAAAAAAAAAAACAATGGAAGTTTAACAGCACGGCTGTGGAACGATTTGTCGGCCTCTGTGTTTCATCCCTCCAACAACATGGGTCTCCTCAAGACCCTTGTTTACTCCTCCTCAAAAAGATTCTTCACACAGAATCCTCAAAGATGACGGAGGCCCTGAGGGAAATTATTTTCCTCAGGGCCTCCAGTGTGGAGTTAATGTAAAAAAGAAAAATTCGATTATACAAAAAATGCTATTTACACAGGTAAATTGAAATTCGGTACGCTTACAGTGGTTTTTGGCGTACCAAGGCATTCCAGGTTTCGATTTGACCGAAAATGAACCTCCCGGGTGTTTTAAATTAAGGGAGTGCATAGTCGATTTTTCCCCGCAGGCCCTTGTCTGTGTTTCGGGGTTTATAACATATTACTGTATTTATTATGTGCATAGCCAATCAGTCGTTAGGTTACGGTCGGTCAAACATTTCGCACTATGCGAGGCAGTAGCAATCTGTAGAGGGTGGTATAGTGTTTAATATAAAGGATCGGCTACACAAACCCTCAATCCACCGAAAATATGTATGAAAATATCCATAGAAAATTTTTATTGGGTTTTAATGTAATGAAAAAAAAGGTATCATTTTTCATCTGATTTTCACGAATCTGGGCTTCGCGGTACCACACTGAAAAATGGCATTTACAGCAGAAAACGTACAGATCGATTCGGCATCATAAATTAGGTACGGTTTTGTATCAGAAATTACTAATAGGGTATCGGTGACCCTTAGCAAAGCAGATGCCACACTAATTGGCGGTCTTTGACAATGCCGGACCTTGAATATGAAAAGGAAACGTGAGAAAATTCCGCGACCCGCTGAGGAACGATTACGTTGATCGCCGATCAATGTAACATTAGGACTGTACTATGATAATGCTGCAAATGATAGACGGCAGACCTCACATCAGACATGGACTTTTTATAAAAGGGCTCTGATATTGAAAAATAATACCATTATTCGTACCATTTTTGTGTCTTTCGTATTATTATTATTATTATTATTTTTAAATATTAACGGACCATTGTGTAATTACACAAAATACACAACACGAAATGAGAAAAACGAGAGCTGCATAAAAAGAACATCACATACATAATACATTAATGAAGCAATGATAAAAATATGACAAAAATACACATTTTTGAGAACCACTGACGTCAAGATGGATAGACCTGCCCTAAGTACCATTTCGACGGCTGAAGGCAAAGGACACGTGACACTCATTTTGGAACCAGTATATGGTAGTTCATGGATTTTGACAGAGTTAAGCAAAGTATAAAATATTTTTAAAAAGGGTCGATCTATTAAATTATATTTTTTTCAGAAAATGTACAATTACTTTGTGATGTCATTTTTAATTAAATGAATAAGATATGTTTTGTATAAATCACTATTTAATATATAAATATCAACACCTTTCGGAAGCCAAGCTTCACTCATCAGGATACACAGAATACATAAATTAAATAGCGATTATTCATTTATTAATAATCAAATTTTCGGTTTTTGTAAAAAAGCAGAATCTTTTTACTTATTTGTTATTTTATTTAAATAGGCGGCTCGCCTAGGTCACCCCTCTCTCTTCTTATATCGATTCCCCCCCCCCCCCCTTGCGTGTTAGGGCATCTATATGTATTATTTGATCTGTGGAGAGAACATTCTAATCAAAGCCTGAACAAAGTTTATGAGTCCATGGTGTTTGACGTATTAAATGATATTCTTCGAAGTTTATTTTCTTAAAGTCTGACAAATATCATTTAGACTGTTACCGAAAATTTCAAGGCCCTGGATTGAGTTAAGAAGTCTCAACAGTTCTGGACAGTAGAGACTGTTACCCATAATTAGTAGAGTATTGATTGAGGTAAAGCAATTCATTGTTTCTGAGTTTGCGTCAAGGAGTGTTGTTGAACTGGATGAGTTGCAAAGAAGAAAGCTGTTCGTCAATATTATTAATAATTATTACAAAAGATGATGATACGTGAAATGCACCTATGTTTATTGTGTGTTTCTTTCTCATCATCCCAAACTAGCTTATTACTCGCTTCACGTTTTTACCTTCTCACATGTTTTGTTTTACGCTTCTTCTGTAAACTTTTCCTATCGGATATTAGCTATCATCAGGACAAACTTCCTCCGGTAGGTAGTAGCGTTAAAACTCGACAGCGGAACTGTTCATACTCCTATTCTACTCGTACTACAAGTCAAAATCTACCGGCACAGTGCAGTGCAGATACGTGCAGTGGCATCTGCGGCACAGAAGAGAGTATTCACATTACACCGGGCGTGAATGTGTGTATAGATAATTAAGCAACTAATTCCGTGCTTGCCACTTTAAATGCATAAGGTTTCAAAAGACGAAAATCCTCAAACTGTAATCGCTAAATTCGTAAAAAAAACGTCTGAAAGTAGGTGCAGTTTGAAAACCATTTGAACGTTTTACCCGAAATTCCAGTATGTACTCGTATGTCACATAGAATTAAAAAGATTACAGTGTGAGGATTACTGTCTTTTTGAACCTCACACATTTGACTAATTATCCCTATAGAGTTAAGAGATAAATCATTCATAGTATTTCTTGAGTTAGCCACCTGCAAAGTGCGTATTTTGGGTGCTGACCGCTAACATTGATTTACTTTAACCCTTTAGGTGCCACCGAACGATATATTGTTCCGATACTTTACTGTACTTGATTGCCACAGAACGATATATAGCTCGAGCCATAAAATTCATCACGCATTACCCACGGTTCTAAAATTACGTCACACTATTGAAAACATGTGTCTAAAAAAAAAATATATATATATATTAATGGATTATCGAAACTTCTCCAGCATTTTTCAAAAATACATGTGGCTCCTTAAGGGTTAAGTCTACTATCAAAATATGATATAAAGTGAAATCTGGTATTCTCTCTTTCTAAAACACATTTTATTTATTTATTACAATTGTTCATATATACTCATATATGAACATTTTTACATATTTTGAACATATTTACAGCATTATTATAGTATATGTTCATATACGAGTACATATATATATATGAACATTTAATATCGGCTGACGTATTGCCCATCCACGAGGTGTGAAACGTCTGTGTTGAGATGTCGCCCAATGGCAGGGCGCGCCCCTACGCCTTTCTCTCAAGCCACCGTAGTACAAGTGCTAAATATGTTCACCTTTTAATTATTATTATTTTTTTTATATTCTATTTCCACATTAAGCAATTTATTTAGATGTATTCTTTTATATGGCAGACAGAGTATTGCACTCACCGCTTGAAATAAACGCATTATTATTATTGAAATAATAATATTGATTTCAAACATAGAATAACCGCTTTGAAAGCCCGATAGCACATCCCAGTCGGTCAGTCCGTCAGTCCGCCCCTGTGAGACGCATAACCTTACGACGCACCTAGGATCTAGGGCAATTCTAGGTTCTGTCTTAGTCTGACGTAATACGGTATCATCCGTGCCGCACAATTGCATATTACACCACGTAATAGTTCTATGTAGGCGAGCCAACATACAATTCCTGCCTATTTGTATTACCCAATGATAGCTGAGTCTGACACAGCGTCTCTCTATGCGTGTTGGATATCTCGATCTGGGGCGCTATTCCCGTTCTTTTTAAGGAAGATTCCTTGACTTTTTCCTTAGGGTTAAAGCCTTCTTACTTAACTGCGGTTCCGATTCTCTTGGATGACAGCTGTCAGTTGAATTCAGCGAGTGACAATCATAAAAAATGTTAATATTTGCGATGTTTTAATAAGAGAAAAACTCAATATTAAGTATGTTACCAATTACGTTATTATTTACTTTAAACATAATTAGCTATTAAACATTATATAGATGTTGACATCTTTGACAATTCACGTCAAGCGCAAATTCAAATGTCACTTTTAGAACTAGAGACAAAAAAGGTTATTACTATCTAATGGGGTAGGTACCTTTTTACAAAACGTAATTCTTCGCTAAAAAGCTTATTTATGGTATTTAAAAATAAAATAAACGTGTTAAAATGAATTTTAACATAATGTAATTGTTTTTAAAAGTTTTAGTTCAAAATCTTATTTCACATGAAGATATTTCATCAGTTTGTGTTTTCAAATAATCTCTTGACAAGAAGTCTTTAACCCTAAGGAAAAACGTAAGGAATTTTCCTTAAAAAGAACGGGAATAGCGCCCCTCGTTGCATTTTTGCCAACTCTAGAGACGAGGGAAATTTAAGTTTTTTTTTTTTAAATCGATGCTGATATACTATTTTAATTATTTAATGATTTTTATACTATCCTACCAGGTGTGTACTCGGCCTTGATAGTTATTAGATAGCGTAATAGTTGATTAGATAGCGTAAGTAGTGCCCTGTGACGACTATTACTATATCCAAACAAAATATATTCATTTAGAAAAATTTATTAGTTTCCAAATATATATTTTTTTAATTATAAGTATAAATAATAAAGTTCTTTAATAGGTTACCGTTTTCTATTTTAAAAATATTCTACCCAAACAAACCTTCTTTTGAATATGTAATCTGTGGCTAACCAGAGTGGTATATCTATGGGCTAACCTAAATACAACATGGTGGGTTCAATGTTTTAAATACGTTCATTTTAAAACGTTATAGTAACAGTTTTACATGTTGGATTTCATTCAAACTACTCTGTAAACCTTCCCGTCACTAATAAGAACAAACTGCGCTATTTTCAGCGAAACCGGTCAAGTAATTTTCGAGAAAATCGAGGACACACAAACATTCGTTTTCATTTTATTTTATTTCATTTGGAAAACCAACAGTTTACAGCAATAATTACATATGAAGTGAAATAACACAAAACTGCGCTATATAAATGCTTTGTTATTATTATTATTATTATATGGCAAATATATTTAAAAAATGAACCAATAATAGGTTTTCACTTAAGTATTTAAATTATTCAATTTAAAAAAAATAAGAAAAGTTACAAGGTTAGCCTATGAGGTTAGGATGATGGGAGGGAGGGGAAGGGAAAAGATCCACTGTGTGTAGAGTAATATGTATTGTGTGAATGTTATTTATTGATTTTTTGTTTGAAATTATAAGGGGCTGAGTTGAATAAGTCGAACTCGCTGTATGAAGTGTTAAAAATGTGTGAAGCGCGTTGAATAAATGTGTTTTGTTTTGAGTTAGTGTTGCTTTGGAGTAGGTTTAGTGTGTGGTTCTGTCGTATATAGAGATTAATGATTACCATGCTATTGATTAAAATTGTTAATAATGTAAAAGCAGGAATCTAAAATACTCGTAGAACTCAAATATAACATTATTAAATTTGATTTAATTTTAATAAAAAAAGGCAATACCTTAGTTTTCAGTAGCGATTACAATCGGAACTTTAAAAATGAGGGATAACACGCGTTTTAAAACGTTCGCGGAAGTATTCAATTCAACTCAAAATACCCCAAACCCTATATTTCTTAAGGACCATTGTATCCGTGTTGCCGACTGTCCGCTGGCCTTTTCTTAGCTGCCCAAACAAGGCATTTCTCGGACAGTCCCTTTCACCAGCGATGTGGGAGCAATCACGTATACCTAGTCCCTGGACGTTTATTGCACCACCATACGAATGTGGTTTAATATCACGACATCGAGGCTTTATAAATGATGTCTAATTACACATTTGAATTTTTGAAGTAGTGATAAATACCTATATTTCGACAATATACTCGACAAAACACAGAGCGTAGACTTTTGCTTCCACTGCCGAGGGCTCCTCACTCAGAATGCCAAAAGCGGTGAAATGTGTGGACATTTTGCGCAAAATGTTGTATTTATTTAATTGTTTATATCTACAGATATGATATCGATAATTAGAGGGCGTTACGTCAAAGATGTGTATATTACGTAGGTTTTTTTTGGTATAATATAGGACTGGAAAACAGATGTTTTAATGACTGACAAAGCTAAAAAAACTCTTCCCCGGCTTAACTGATATTTTCTATAATAATTATTTAAATTTAGAGTTAGTTATTTTTAAAAGTAAAAAAAAATCTGTTCTCAGTATTACGACCATTCATTGTCGAAACGTTGTTTGAAATGTCTTTAGCCGTGTTCGATTACAAGATCTGAATACCCAGGTACTTCCCAATCTTCCTCTTGCTCATATCCTTCCTTTCCCCACTTTCTTTAATCTCGAAAAATACTTCAATTGGGGTTTACACAATCATAAACGATTTTTTTTTAAACACAAAATGGCAAATTAAAAAGAAAACTTTGACAATGAAAATCATATTCGCCCGATAGCATTGTAATTGTGTAAAAAATACTTCAGAGCTACATACTTTTGGGATGCTCCCTTTGATTCGAAAGTTCCCTGGGTCTGCCATTTTAGTCATCGATCAGGCTGATATTTATTTCATTCTATTATTGCTGCTTTTTCTCCAGCAGCCAAGAATGAGCATTGCTCATCGCATCCTCAGGCTCACGTCAATGGATGCTGATCATCATTTATCTAAAACAATTAAAAAAGTTCCAAAACATTATCTGCGTGCAAGAAAAAGGGAAAATATCAAAAAATGTTGCCCTTGAACTTACGCAATTTTTAACGTGAGTATCGCACAAGAGTCCCCACTGTAGACAACTGTCCGAAGCCAGTTGGACTATGGCATCCACAATGTTGTGACCCTGATGGGAAGTTTCGTAGTTCCCATAGAAGTCCTTTGTATCCCACGCTGCTATGGCCCCTGTAAACAATTCTATTATTAACATAATTAATTTTGCAAAATACCAAAAACTACACTTTATTTAAATTTATCATTCAATAAGAAGGAGGATCTTGTTTTACCGGTATTTAGATGGAAGATTTCACCGGTGCATAGTCAGGAAACACGCCAAATGCGCGTCCAACATTTTGACATCGTTGACATTTGTCCCATGAGAACGGATCACTTCTGCGACTTATTCATGTGTTTAACAGCTCGACTGTGGAATGATTTGCCGGCCTATGTGATCCCACTCTCCTACAACTTGGGTCTCTTCAGCACTTAGGTTAATTCCTTTCTTTTCTCAGAAAGACCCTCCACATAGCATATCAAAAGATAACACAGGCACATAAGGAAATAAATTCCCCCTGGGCCTCTTGGGTGGAGTTAACGTAAAAAAAGAAGCACGAAAATTCCACAACTATTTGTTGCACAACATTTTTATTTGGTAGGTGCCTACCTACTTGCCATCAGGACAGATTTTTGCGCAACCATTGCGCAACACTAAGCACTCAAAAATATTCCTTAAATCTATAACAATACAAACACCGTGAACAATTGACTACATGTTTCATAACTAAGTAGTCATCGTTAAACATAACAAAAAGAGCAAAGCAACGAGACTTGCATTCGGTAGTACTTGCCACCAGGACAAATTATTGCGCAACACTATGCACTCAAAAATATTCCATAAAATCAAATAACAACAAACAACCCCGTAAAAATTAACTATTTCGTACACATTAAAATAATCATTAAACCGTTTAATACTCAGTTTATGATTTAAAACGCTTGCTTGCAAAAGAACTACGCTTTTTTATTGGGCAACATTTTAGTTAGGCATTCAAAATTCGAAGAAAAAACATCAAATATTTCAATTAAAAAATAATTAGCAACCTAGTAATAACAAACGAGTGATCCTGGGTCTCGAAGAAAACCTTGTCGCAGGAGGGAGGAAACACAGAGGCCGGCAAACCGCACTGAGATTATTATGTTATTCTTGCATAATGTTTATGTGAGAAAGCACTTTTAATAAAGTTTTACAATTTCGATTCGTTTTTAGGTAAGTTTTTTGTTCTTTTATCCCAAATTAAAAACCTATTAACCCATGCTATATGTAATTTAGCATATTAATTATATATAAATAGATTTATATTTATATTATATATAATATAGATTCTTAGGTTGGGTTTAAAGAAAAACAAAAACCAACCTACAAATTCCACAGAAAAAACTTTACTAAGTTTTAAATGGATTTAAACACATTATTTTGCATCTTCGCCGACGTAAATGCACTATTTCAATAATCTATGCGCATTAAGAAGAACTGTTAAACTTTACTGAACGTTTTTTATCAGAAGTAAAATTAATACTCAATCAATCGTAAGGCGCTGATTTGACTCAAAATGCATTTAATGCAGAAAACAAGAATATTTTAAAGCTTTCGGAAAAGAACCGAAGATAATTTAGAATCACTATTATAATTTTTTTTACTTTACCGAAATTGACGATTTAAAGAAATATTTAATTAACTTCACAAATAACTTGTTCTCGCCCCCGTGGTCGTGAATATAATAAAAATTGATTTTGGTCATTTTGACCCCTTCCTTAAATTATTTGTGTATTTCACAATATTCCTGTTGTTGCAAAAACCTTTGGTAGTTTGTTTACTTAGCCTTTAGTCACCTAATAAATCACCTTAAATCTCCTAAGTTCATTTTTTTAACCTTACGGTAGAACCAAAAAAAAATGTTTCAAACTAATGACTAACTAACTAACTATCATGGCGTTTCTCCGTAGGGGTAGGCAAATAGGATGGGTCGCTACACAAATTTGTCTTGGAATACATTACTTCCTTCATTCATATTGAAGCATCATCTCATACATACTTTCCTGTTATTTAGACTCTTGACGTGGCCGGACTCAAGTAGGCATTTGATTAACTTGGTCGTGCCATGTATTTTTCCGGTCATTCACTTTCACGTAAAATATTCTCCTGGTCAGTGGCGGCTCATAACATTTGAGTGTTCTAGAGTTCTAAGACCCAATCATGTCTGATCATGTCTAAAAGGGATTGAAATGATAATCTAACCTCCTTTAATGGAAGCAATCTTCCCAACAAGCCCTCCATTGATATGCTTGGTTTAACCTTAAGTGACCAGCTCAGGTATGGGGGCTCCATCGAAGCCAGATTAAAGTTAGCCTCTCAGAAGCTGGGTATATATACAAGCCGCAAGTGCGCTGTAGTGTAGAATTTGGCAGCCACCTCTGGTCTGGATCCCCAAAATATCTGAAAAAACCCTTGACTCTGTGAAGAAACGGGCGGTCCGTTTGGTAGATTCGCACAAACGAATTGCAATCTTTGGAGTATAGAAGTCAGATGGGAATGCTGTCCTTGTTCTACCGGTATTTTAATGGAAGATGCTTTGAGGAACTATCGTCATTGATCTCTTCGGCATCGGTACACAGTCAAGACAAACACCAAACGTGCGCACAACATTTTAACATGGTTGACATTTGTCACATGTCTTTCTTGTGTTCAACAGCACGGCTGTGGAATGCCCTACCGGCCTCTGTGTTTCCCCCCTCCTACCACATGTGTCTCTTCAAGACCTAGGTTCACTCCTTCGTATCCTCTTACCATCCCCAAAGATGATATAGGCCTTGAGGGAAATGTAAAAAAAAGCAGGTAAAAATATAGGTCAATTTTTGTAATCTGTTTTTGAGGACAGACACATGTGGTGACCATTTTAGGCATTGGTCTATATCTATAGTGATGCCAAGGTATTTAATTAATGCAAAACATCGCTATTGTGAGGTGTCACATAATTTAATTTAAAAAAAAACATAGGTACACGAAATATATTTTGACGCATGTTTTAAGAATTCCGCCCAGTTACACAAGTTCCATCGGTAGATCTACTTTCTGACGATGCTTGAATAAAAAAAAAACACTTTGTTTATTATTAATAAAAGCTCCAACATGGGAACTAGTTAATAAATTTGTAAATAATGATATAAATATTTAAAAAATATGGTTTAATAACAACCTACTCACACTTAACGCAAAAAAACAACATGTGTCTTATTATCCTTATATAAAATGCATAAACAAAACGTTAATATCATAATCCACGATAACAAATGTGACAATGAAACTGTACTATTATCAACTCTTCTTCCGAAATTAAATACCTTAGAGTAATTATTGATCAAAACTTAAAATGGAATAGACACATCACAGAGGTAGTAAAGAGAATAATCAAATGTATATATATTCGCTAGGCTAAGAAATATTTTAAATGTGAAAAAAAGTAAAAATGTGTACTATGCCCTTGTTCACTCTTTGCTTATCTGCGGCATTATTGGTTGGGCAGGATCTTATAAAAAATAATTTAACTTCAGTAAAAGTTTCACAAAGAATCACCATAAAAGTAATACTTAAAAAAATTCCACCCTCTCAACGAAATCGCTTTTCGCACTATTTCCAGTACCAAATGTTGAAGATATATTTAAGCGAGTTTCTCTTATAAAAATGTGTAAACAGAAAAATCTTAAAGAAACTCAGGAATATTATTAACTTATGGGAAATGGAAATCGATCCATAACACCTAATTTTAAAACAACTCAAATTCAAAACCATTATATTTATCAAGCCATAAAAAATTACAATAACCCCCCCATTGAAATGCGCTGTATTAATGACCAATCAGAACAAATAAATAAAATTACACATTTTCATCTTCTTTAAAAATAACTTACGTACGTAAATATTTCATATAAAACATTTTATAAATAGAAGCAAATTAAATATTATGTAACTACCATATTAAGAATCGTGGCTCACTTATCAGACACAAGAACTCCCCTTTTCTGATAAGGTATACACGAAGTAAACATATTTTTTAAATGACTTGTAATGCATGCAACACATAACAAAAAAAAAATTGTATCGTACACTTAACCTTAAATTAAACCTTTAAGAATAAAACAGGGAAGTTAAATTACCCCTAAGGAAAATAATGCACATAAGCCTACAAAATCATTAGTGATAAAAATCCAATGCTTCAATAAAATAGTGAATATATCATCAGTTGGTCATTAAAACTCCAATTAAAAAATTCCATTCAATGCACTTTGTACTTGGTAGCGATATGTTTAGGTGCTGGTTTGTCCCGAGGGGTTTGGATACTGCCTGCTTCTTTATGTACTACAGATGCATGTTCATTTTATCGACAGTAATGGCTCATTATTCCATAAATAGCTTGCTCTATCTATTTCCCATGTCCGCATATTTTTACAACGTGTCGAACTTAACCGATATGAATTAAGGCTGTTCATTAGCAATTAATTTACATCTCATTTGTTCATCGTGTGTATCCGTTATTTATAATCTGTTTTTAATGGTAGGGTCAACAAATAAATTGTATTTATTTATTAATTATGCACAACAGGAGTATATATAAAATATATGATGTGATTTCTAATGACTATCATTATTTACATGAGACAAGCTTTATAAAAATAAAACACCCGTGCATAACACGTACAGATTTCCCTTAAAAAATACGTTTTTATTTTGTATTTAATTTTTTTATTATTTTATAAACAAACAGTACATGTATAAAATGAATGGTGTACAATTTACAAGGTTTTACAAAATTATTACTAGGATCGATACCAATGACATGTCTTTACGGAATATCTAGTAAATCGTTAAATATATTTTGCCGGGTAGTACAGTATGCTAGGGAATGAATGACTGAATTAGGATCGCGTCTGGGTGCCACTCAGGCGTCGTGAGTTCAATTCCTCGGCTGGCTAAGTCCTCCGTTACGACGCAAGCAATGTCTTCCGCTTACTTAAGGAGATTTTCAAATATTGTCAGGTTATTCGTAACCTGGGAATGTTTGCCCTTGCTTTAAAAATAAATAAAATGACACGTGGTTTGGATAAACCGGTATTTAAAAAATGTGTGTGTGTGTGGAAACGTGTATGTGTGCACCAATGTGTCTGAATCGTGATATGTAGTGGAGATTTGTGATTGAGCATTGATTAAGTTACGAGTAATATTTTTATATGAAGTTTATACGAACAAAGGCATAATATTCCATACCTCTATCAGAGTCTCAAAATTCTTCCAGTAATATCAATTCTGTGGTACAAAATTATATTCTGGCACATTAATAACCCTACGAGTATATGTAATCAAATAGACTAGAGCATAATTACAATACTCATCTCAATTTTACTGAAGGATTAATGGTTCCTAAGCATACAAACAAATATGGACAAAGAAATTTAGATCACATGATTCCCAGCTGTTTAAATATGTTACCCGCTGAAATTAAATTTTAAAAAAAAACTATTAAAACTAAACAATTAATAAATATATTGAAAACAAGGCTAGCTGAAAGAAGCTATTTGTATTAGATAATAAGGAAATATTACTTTATTTATGATTTATTGCTTTCGTTTAAGTTTTTATTTATTTTTGTAGAAATGTTTTAGAGTAAGATACTTGAGAAATATTTATGTTTTAAGTTTCTTACATATGTTTTTGTTTTTTTTTTTTATATATATATATATATATTTATTTTGTAACCTTATCTGTAAATTTTAATAATAAGCTCCAGTTAGACGAACTACAAAAAAGTATTCAATTTATTTTTTTATAACTTATTGAAGTTTGTAAACCTCATTGAAATATTTTAATCATTGAAGAAGATAATATTAACACTGCGACTGAAATCTTTTTAATTTCTGTTGTTTTTTCGGTTTCGTGGTTCATTTGGGATGTGTTAATATTATCTTCTACAAAAAAGTAGTTTATTGGGACTTTTTGCATTGTATTTTTTCTTTGTTAATGAAAATAATAAAAAAAAAATGATGGTAAGGAGTCAAAAAACGCCGCAAACTACCCGATAATGATAAAAAAATACGTTAATTGCGTAATCTGGGAGTTATTGCTATCGGCAACATTATCTAGACATTATAAGACCGGCTCTAAATATACAAAAGTGTTATTGTTTTCCATAATGTTTCTTACTTGATTTTGATGAATATGTTTACTTTCAGAATGGATTGCTTTCTGCTCTGCCTTTCCTGGGAATGTGGATTTTCAGTTTCGTCTTCAGCTATATCTCCGACTACTTGATCAACCGAAATGTCTTTTCGATCACTTTCGGCAGGAAGCTCGCTAACACAATAGGTTTGTACTAATTATTTTCAATCAATTTCCCGTGAAGCTTTGACCTCCTTATTAATGTCATTCCCTTTCTGAATATTCATTGCCGTTTGCTGGCAATAATCATCCTCTAACAGCTTCTCCAGGTCGGCTAGCACACTGTTCACGAAACCCTGTCTTCTGCTTAAAGCCCTGCTATAGGACTAACTTTATAACATAGGAAATGATTTTGAACATTTGATTGATAGGTATACTGAACTCAATCCTTATAAACTTCAAATATAAATTCGCTAAATATGTTTTTAGCAAAGAACTCGATCACGGTCGGTTCAAATCTTTTTATTTATTTATTGATAAAGAGACGGATGCATAACTCTCGTGAGCACTCAGGCCATATGCTCATTTTACCTTATTCCTTTGACAGTAACCCGGTCTATTTGATAAAGTTCACCAAGGATAAAGTTCGTGGATATTCGGCTATGTTTCTTGGTTAGATTGGAATCATATGTGAATTGGAGTCTCTTCATCCTTTTCACATTTCCTGCATCTATTGGTGTTTTCCACTGATAATTTTACCAGTTCCCTCAGTGAGTTTCTTTCCATATTGAGTAGTTGCCTGGTACGTCTCGGGTTAGGTTCGTTTATGAGTACTTTGGCTTGTCTCATTCCTTCCAGTGCTGGAATTTGATCCATGTTTCAATATGTAGTTTGGTATGGCAAGCTGCCACTCCTACGGCCGGCTTGGATCCCTCAAGCGGTAGGCCCTTTCCTTGCTAGTCCGCTAGCCCGCTCATTGCTTTCGATACCTTTATATCGTGGTACTCAAATCAGGGTTATTTTATTGTAGCCAGTTCTTCAAGAAAAGTCCTGCAATCCATCACCAGTGTGGAGTAGCATGCACCAGCCTATATATCTGAACTATGTGTCCGACAAGATCCAGGTGATAGACAGCTTTCTTTGAGGTCAGCAGATTTGAATGCTGCTAACCGATTAGTTGAACTCTCTCGGCCAAATAAACCCGTGTACTATTTTTGCGCTTTTCGTATATCCGTTATTATAATATAAAATAATAATATTATTATTACTGTATCCGTTATTTACATTCTCCTGTGTCCACGCTAGGATATCTTTTATCTCAGCTTGTAACACAATTTAAAACCCCTTTAAAAATCCATAGCATATTATATAATATTATTACATAATTTCTACAATGGTGATCCCCTCGATTGCATACATATAGATAACTATGTTGAAATTAAATACACAACTAATATTTGTTGTTTGTAGGTTTATGGGGTGCTGCAGTTGGCCTCATTGTGCTGTCATTTGTGCCGGCAAACAACATGCCCCTGGCCGTGCTGATGCTGGTCGTCACCGTCAGCATAAAGGCGGCCATCTACGTCGGCTTCCACGTAAGTGGACCTCATTATATCACACGTCAGTCATCAATCCACCCGTCAATTGACGCACACTCTGTACAGTGAATACTGTATATTATTTATCAACAGTGTACAGGATTGGATTTATGATGTATTATTTTTTATTTATTTATACATACGGCACAACATGCACCATTACCATAAAGGTATGAAAAATGTAAAAGCTACAACAACAATAACAAAGAAACAAAAAATACACGTTTAACCGATATAAAGAAATAATTAAAAGGTATAAAAATGAAAATATAATAATGAACCTATTAAAAAATGTAATGTATAAAAAGTATAAAGTGTAAATAGGATAAAATTGTATAGAGCATAAAAGGTATAAAGTATAAAAAATAAAAATGTGTAAAAAAATATAAAGTATAAAAACTTGTAAAAATATGAAGTATGACAACTTGTAAAAATATGACGTATAAAAACTTGTAAAAATATTTGCTTTCACCAAGATAACATTGAATTCAGTTCGAAGAATTTTTATCACCCGATTGTACAATGTACAGAAATCGTAATGCTTTTTGTTCTGACATTTTTATCCTCTGTGTACATTTGTTACGTAATTTAATTACATTAATTATTTTGTATTCTATAATAATAATTACATAAAATGGGAACTTGTACCGTCTAAGCCACTGCAAGTAGCTTGTCAGCAGGAGTTTAGTTCAACAATATTAAATAATACAACAATAAATAACAATCATCATACAAATGTAGCGCAAAATTAGAACAATATAGGTGGACGCATGTTGTGATCAATGTAAAACAAGTTGGAAATTATATAAATTTTTTTTTTTAAAAAACATCATGACAGTTTTGTTATAGAGATATTAGAGGCCAATTTCATAATATCGATATAAATAATATTACAAAAATATCAAAATATTAGCACGTATTAAACAAATTGAGAAATAAAAATACAAAAAAAATAGCAGTACAGTTTTGTTACTGTTACTTAATATAATAGTAGCACTTAAATAATTTTAAAGATACCCGCAGCTATCAAGTAGATGTGCAATCAAGGAGATCATCATATGTAAGAAAGAGCAAGATAGCGTAAATACAGCAGATATCAAGGAGCTATACAACCAAGGAGACCGTCATATTTGTCACCATCAGGTTAATTTCCAAAAGCCAACACTGCTACCCGTTTCGATACATCCGATATTCGATTATAGTGGTGTTATATAAAATAACCGTCAGGCGGTCTTGTGAGGGAGAAGGAGAGGAGGAAGGTTGGGAAAGAGCGGTTACGGGAGACAATTCATTGGTTTAGACTTACCCTGATGGTGGTGTCTTGGCAGGGAGCTCGGCTCTAGACATTCGACTAGCTCAGTTTCGGCAGGCCAATCTCCTCTGCAGGGTCGTAGGCCGACAGGCAGTCTTATAATTGGGGTCGGGGACTCTAATACTACGCCAAATGAATTTACTAAATGTTTTCAGACTCAGAGTTTATTCAGGGGAAGGTACATACATGGTAAGTTATGCTACAATAATCAAAAGCTAGCCTAACCTCAAATGGAAGTTACGGGTGATTATTCTCTCTGATATTCTCTAAACGGGCATGATAACGGGGACTCGAATAAGTTACAACACATAAGAGGAAATATAAAGTCAGCTTACAGTCGTGGTCGTGGCGGCAAAAGGGTCCAAGTGGAAGTCTCGGGTTTGGACATCAGTACACTGAAGTTAAGTTACAGTTACGGGCGAGTCACCATGTTCCGGTGCTCTGTGATTATAAACTAAAGCATCTCGCACAGTGGGCGTTAACCCAGCATGCATGATAATATGGCGTTACAATTTGCGGCTACCCAAATGGCCTTTTAGCGCGCTCTTTTTAGAGACGCAGTTAACTGGAACGAAGGCGGTGGGCAAGTAAGAAGTGATCCGGAAGCCGGGTGGGAAAGAAGTGCCGGAGCGTGGGCGTGCAAGCTGCCGTTGTGGCAAACGTGGCGCTCGCGTCGTTTTACCGTTGTCGTTCACGAGTAGCTAGAGTCCTCCTAGAATCTTTCTGTCGTTACGTAACAGTGGAAATAATAACAGTCAATCTAGTTACAATAACGTTTATAAAAAACTTTTTTTTTTAATATGAATACCGCACAAGACTCTCAACTGTTTCCAACCATCTGGAGCCAGTGAGACTATGGGATCCCCAATTGGGGAGTGTTGTGGGGCTGAAGGTATTGGGGGAGGGAAAGAGGAAGGTGGGGAAATACCTGGCTATTCAGATCTGGTTACCAAACACGGCTGAAAGCCACTTCAAGCAACGTTTCAATTCTGAATGTCGTTCTTTCACCAGGGCGATACTGAGAGTATCTTACACTCTGGAACGTGCGAAAATATACTATATATTATTTTTAAATGAATTAATTGTGAAACAACTTTATACATGCAACTTATCTTTAAAAATATCCAGATCACATGTCCTATTATCAAACTTAGTCGAAAGTATCCATAATTACACGTTTATTATTTTTTATAGGATTTGCCTACTGTAACCAAAACAAAAAAATGTATTTCTTTTCAAATTCTATATCTAATTTAGATTTATATGGCAAAATTAAAATATCGAAATAAAACTAAACAATGCACATCAAAACTTGTACCACATTTAACACAACACGTGAACACCTCAGCACAGGTTCTCCTAGTTAGGTGGTCACGACACATATAACACTCCATTCACAGATCACCTCTTCAAACTTACCTTACACTCCGCGTTATAAAACACTATACAAAGAACCTTTATTATACTTTAAAAAAAAAATTGTAAAATGGTATTGAATAATATATAGATATAAATAAATTACCATTTATCCAGCTATCTACACGAATTCCAAGCCAAAAAAATTAATTAACCACAAGGACATTTCTAATAAATGGGTATAAAATGGAATATACACTGTCATAAATGTGACGCAGAGTATGTAGGTATGACTACTAGAAATTTTAAAACTGGAATCAGGGAACATGAACTCTATTTACGAGACAATAGCTATTCTGAGTTTGCTAATCATTTATTAGAGACAGACCATAGCTTCAATAAAAACAAAAAAAAAACAAAGTTTAAATATTAAAATATTTTAAATTGTGCGCCTTAGAAACTTTAGAAATGAATAATAAAAAAAAAATAAAAAATAATTGAGTAAACAAAATAATAACACCCTGTAAATCACCTTTGCTAACCATGCTTCCTTGTTATTTTGACTCCTCCCTAAATTACCACTCCACTCCCTAATAATGTCTAATTATTTCTGTGCTTGTTTAATTTAAGTTAAGAACGCCATTGAATGACACGGTTTTGTCGATACCGGTAGCAAAGTAATAAAATAAAATAAAAATGTATACAGTAGATAAAACTCTCAAAACAAAATGTCTAGAAATTGTTACATAGTTAATGCCCAAGAAATACAAAAAGAACTCGTAATGCTTGTTTATATTATTCGGTCAATGACAATATAATGATAAATTTCTATAACCGCAGATCATGTGGAGATAAACACAGAAGCAGTACATGGCCATAACGGGTCCATTGTGATGATTGCATAAAGAACTCTGACTTCTATTTACGACCGTAGTTACATTTTAATGTTTTAATTGACATTAGCAACTTAATTAACTATAAAATTAATTAAAACATTCTATTTTTGTCGGAATGTTTTGAATTAACGAGACATGTTTATTGAAAAACCCTGACCATGTTATCTTGTTCGCATTTTTTTACTCTAATAAAGTCTGGAAATGAGAGGAAATAGAACGAATGTAATATTATCTTTAGAGAGCACTGTATTTCAATGACACAATATGAATAGCAATAATACCAGGAATTCAAAAATCCTCGGTGGTCTGTTTTTTTTCTAAGTTTTAAGTCTAAGTTTTACAAGATAACGTTGTTATTTTTTTTAAGTTAAAGAAAATTTTAAAATTTTGCAAATTTTGCTTTGTTCCAATTGAAGAAGCATTGTTTAAACGCAACCGTAAAAAAAACGTTTTCAATGTTAATCAAAACATTTCCGTAAATCCTCGTAAAAAATACAGTAAGTAAATAGTTGGCCCAACGCGAATTAATATTTAGGGGATTTAAAGATTTTTATTTTTGCGACTCTACGGGCGATACCCTTAGCTATACCCATCTATTTATGTTTTGGGTATAACCAATTACCACTCCTTAGAGACATGTAGAGGTATTGCTCTTCTTAAATATTTTTTCTGTTACTTAAGGCGATGCAATGGAAAGTAATGGAAAATCATGTGTTTTTGATTTTGAAAATTTGATGGCCTAGAAATATTATAGATGATTTAATTAAATCCTGCAAGTGTAACACATCTTGGCCTTTCGTTTAAAGGGGCATTTTTGGTGAGTATTTTTATAAGCCTAGAAAAAAATAAACATCTAAAAGAAATGTTCAAAGTTCAAAATCTCCTACTTACGAACCATTTTTACGATATTGTTGTATTGCTCATTGTGGCAAATTGAGTTTTTTTTAGAATATGAGCGAAAAATATTTTGATAATTATTTACTTATTTATTTATTATATTATATTATACACGTCCTATATGGTCTTTAAGATATTTAGTTTGTTACAATTGTCACACAGGTGCAAAACACATCACAGTAGGTACATAGATAAAATACAACAACTAAATGTTTCATTTATCTCACGAACAAATACAGGAATAACACACATACCATTCCAAGTAATTAGCTACAGATGCGAATATTCAAAACATACCTCACATTCACTGATACTTATACTCTAAACACATATATTAATAATTGTTGAGGATGTATGCAATAATCGTATATTTGTATTTATATTCCGAGCAGTTGAACATCTATGGTATGTCTGAAAATGTATTACCTTCTGCGTGAAGTCTAGGTACAAGAGAATTTTTGAATGACTCACAGTACTGAAATTATTGATACAATTGAATAAAATAAATTGCCTGAACTTTACAAAATAAAATAAAACAAGCGTTTTGGTGCTGTTTTTTGCATAAATCGAAACATGCCGCCGTTGTTAAGCGGAAATTTCAACATTTTTCCACTTGCATAAGAAATGCGTGATTTAGTTAGAATTTTAGGTGGATCACCTTAACGGTAAAATACGAGTATTTAATAGTGAGATTTGACTCAAATTTTTTTTTTGTACCAGAATCTCACTCTCGAAGACGTCATCACAACTTTCTTATAGTCGAGGGATCCGCACAAACTTATTTGTGAACTCACTTGTAGGGAGAGCCACGTACTTCCTAAATACGGTGGATCGAAAAATCGATCTGTTTTTATGTTTTATAACGCAATTACAGGGCTTTTGGCATTTGGCATACACTTCATAAACAATTCAGAATATGTAATGTTATAAATATTCATACAATTTAAATAAATTAATAAGCAGGAGAGATCGGAGACAGTTGAAAGACGGGGACAGATGAAACAGGGCAACTATCTGGTTTACTCACAATGTCTCAAAACAATCGGACTATAGACGCCTTCATGCAATCTAACTTAGTCACTGCTAGAGGTCACGGTAGAACATGTCGCCACCTGAATCCAAAACTATCTTAACTGCATTTAAGCAAAATTTACAGAGGAGTCATTCTTGACAGTGGGTTCTCTCAAATGATAATATTTCTGCAAATGTCCACAAAATCGATGGAAATATTTTAGTTGAGACAACAAAATCAGTCGCACAAAGAACACAATGAATGAGTAAAAATGAAATTGACTTTAATGCGCCTTAGGATAGTTCTGCATTCAGGTGACGATGTGTGCGTATATTATAAGTGAGTTTCCGACGCCCAGGCTTAACTTTTATGGAAAAATTGGACCAAAGTGTGATTAAATGCAGAAACACGTAAGTACCTGATTTTGGCTATATTTATTTGCTGTCTTTAAAATGATTTTTTTAATGTTAAAAAATCTGGTGGAGGAACAGTTGAAACAAATCGAGTTTAAGGAATTAAGGTATATAGGGTTGGGATGGACGAAGTTTGTTTTTTTTTTTCATATCTGTATTAGATTCTGTTACAGACTGCCACAGTAAGAATTCGAAGACGGATGCACCCATTAAAGGCATATAAAAGTCCACCTAAGAAAATGCAGAAAAAATATGAAATCGAAAAAGAGTTAAAAAAAATACACAAAAGGACCATAGAAAAAAAACTCTAACCTCTAGTTCAGAGGAACTTCCGAGATTCAGACGAGGAAGAAGATAATTGATTGTATGTCAGGTTTTGATGGAAATTTGTGCCAGCCATCCTGGAGATATTTGGACCCAATATATGAATCACTGTAATTGGTCTAATATAGTGTTCACCATACAAAATAAGCGATATATTTTCCATGTTTGTATAAAAACTGTATTAAGTAAAAAACGTACGTGGCAATGATTTTTCAATATTTTTTTGCATTCATTCAAACGTGCTCCAACTGGCCTCAATTCACTATCACGGGCACGGGGATAGTTGAAACCCTCTGAACATCCTTTATGGATGAGGGCAAGGAAATGAAAATAACAATGTCTTGGAGAATTAATTAGAGACGCAGATTTGTTTCATCTGTCCCCGGTCTCCTCTATTATAAACAAATCTCCGAAATAATGAATCATAAGAATGTAACAACTTTTGATATTTTTCCAATGATGTAATGTATAAGGATGTAATTTAGAAATATATATTATTCTTTTAATTTCCAGGTCAACCACATTGATATATCCCCAAATTTTGCTGGCACCCTGATGAGTATTTGTAATTGCTTCTCTCACTCTTTTGGTACAATGGCTCCGATCACCGCAGGGTTGGTTATTAAAGATGACGTAAGTATTAAAAAAACTGTTACTGTTCACTTTCAAATGCCAGTCCTTCACATTCACATGTAATTTGTTTGAACCGTAATACCCATATTCGTAAGACTCTATTTGCAAATCACTTTGCAAATTGTCAAAAAAGTACTCCTTTTTATATTTTTTAATTGCACAAAACGGTTTCATATTTAAATGACAATTATGTGTTGTGTATTTAACTCCGGATAATAAAACTCCGATTACAACAATACTAAGTCATTTATTAACAATTAACAGGATACACCGAATCTCAGTAGAATGGATTTGGAGAGCTAGGAAGGTAAGCTCCTTCTAATACAATGGTAATAATCTGTTTGTTCCGACTTTGAGAGACTCTCAGACTCAACTGTTTTGCAGACAGTGCCATCTACGTGAAACAATCAAATAATTATGAACCTTAAACAACATATTCGTAAGAATAATGTTAGCAAATCACAGCTTGTAATGAGGTTGTCCCCTCCAGTGAAATTTCACGTTATTTGCAAACGTATATTAAAAGCACGCTGAGTACAAAATTTTTGGAAATTAGTACCGAAGGTATAAGCCATAAAAATGTAGATATTTTAGGAGAATCTCGCGGACAGCCAATAAACGTGTGACGTCATGATACATAAAATGACTAGGGCGGATATCTCTTCGGTGGGCGCTGCAGTATGCGGTTCTGCCATTCGAATTGTGAATTGTACTGAATTGTATTTCGTGCCGTGACGGGTATTTTGGGCGATCGTTTTACCAGTGTTTATTTAAAATCTAATTTAGTCATTTTTTGAGATATCGATGAACTAATTTTACTGCCGTTATTAGCTCTTTAAACATAATATATTTTCACAAAAAAAAATTACGACATAACCTCACTGTCAAACGTTAAATTGTAGCGCACTTTTCATATTTTACACTTGAAAAAAATGCGTGATATAATATTTACAATTCATTTTTAAAATTTAGTATTTCCATTCAGTACTGTTATATTCAATTCTGTACGTAATAATTTGAATTTAAAAATAAAATACATAAAAAAAGTATTTAAAAAAAAAAGGAAAAATCCTTTTTTTTTAATTAAAATTTGCCACAGTCAAGAATCGAACCAAGATCAACTGTTTGGAAGGCAACTATTCTTACCGTTGCACCATTAGCTATTTTTTAGAGCTTCAAATAATTTCCCTTAATTCCTATGTTAACTTTGGGAATGCTGTGCGGAGAGACTTTTGGAGGATAGGAAAGAGTAAACCTGGGTCTTGGAGAGACCCATGTTAAAGGAGGGAGGAAACACAGATACCGGCAGATCATTCCATAGCCGAGCTGTTGAATACAAGAACGAGTCGTCAAACATGTACAAATGTCGGGTGCGCGTTTTGAGCTGCGGCATAAATTCATTATGAGTACTAAAATTAAGAAGAGTTCAATGTTAGTATTACGTACAGTTAGGTACTCATACCTCAACTGAAATTATTGTTTGAACTTTAATACATATTGTTTAATTGTAAAATTGTGTACTGCGGTACCCACCATTTTAAATAAATAAATATTATTCACCTTGTTTTAATCAATATTTTTTAGATTATAACAAAGTGATTGATAATTCAATTTTTAATTATTAATTATTTTTATTGAGATTTAAAAACCTCATTTGAATATTTAATCATTGTAGAAAATAATATTATAAAAAAAGCGACAGAAAAAAAAAATTCTGTCGCATCTGGGACTCGAACCCAGGACCTCTGCCTATCCGGGGCAACCGCTTAACCAACTTAGCTAATGAGACCAGTTCCATTTACGCCATCTTCGTCGATATCATATCACAAATTCAAGATTTGTTAATATTATTCTCCATTTTTTTATCCCATATTATTGGCACTATATTATATTATATAGATAGTTTACTTCAACTTTCGATAAATTAATGCGGTAGGTCTCATCGCTGACAGTAATCGCCAAAACTTATTACACAAAAAACAACGATAGCCTTTTCGTAAATTTTATTTAATTTTTCTTTCAGACTGACCCAGCCCAATGGAGAAAAGTGTTTTTAATTGCGGCGACAATAGCCTTCTCTACCAACTTATTCTATATGATATTTGGATCAGCCAAGAAAGCGCCTTGGAATGAAGCTGAGTTCTTCGCAGAGAAAAATGGTAGGGAAGATTTTTTCTTTTAAATTGTCAAATGGGTTCAGAAAGCATTTCTGGGATCAGATTTTAGGATATTTTCTGTCCATTATAATAATATGCCGACTAAGGCCGAGGTGTTTGAGCAAGCGCCATTTGACGTCGTAACAAATCAGAATTCGGTGCCATTTAGACATTTGTTAAATTTAACACTTCAGCCTCATTTAACCGCTGATTATCAGTCCGTTTCAGCGTTTAATCAATCATGTGTTAAAAAGCGTAATTAACCACCTAATTGACAGCCCTGCCATCTTCGCCACTATTAAATTGCATCTACCAATCAGTAACTCGAGGCGAAATGTAAAAAAAAAATTGCCACACGTACACAACCAACGATCAATCACACCCACTAAACAATAGGATGCATGATATAGGCAACAACTTTGAAAGTATTGTTGATATATTTGTTGACGCCATTTATAAAATAAAGTGTCATCTATACCAGCACTTTAATGAATCCCTCAATTAATTATTGTAGCGTGTATAATGTAGCTTTACTATTTTGTGTTATATTATTGTTTTAGTTTTCTATTTTGTGTTACTGTTAAACGTTTTAAAATATTGTTTAACAATACTTCATTCTTTAAAAACTGTACATATTTACAATTTTTGATAGCTCATTATATTGTAGTCTAAAAATCCATGTAAATGCAGAGATGGGCGTATAATAAAAGAACAAAATCAAAATGATTATAAATCAATTTGGATCCACCCCAATTTTAACACCATGATAATTGTGCTTTACGGCTTTGCTGTGAGGGGATAAAATTGTATTTTCTTCTTCTTTTTTGCAGAAGAGACGACTCCAATGAACCACATACAGTCCGAAGTGTCCGCTAAGCAGGAGAATCAAGAAGAACACACTTTAAAGAATATACATTAATGGAGATAGATAAAATATTATTCTAAATATATCTGTACGACTTACTGCCATAGTTATAATTTTTTTTTGATTTGTTACCCATATAAGAGTATATATACATCTCGAGTTGGAGTAAAAAGGCAAAAGCATTCTTCTCCCAAAAGGCTTTGCTGAACATAATGTTAAAATTAGCTAATAAGATCCCCAATGCAAAGGTTTATATTGCACCCGAAATAAAAACACACACTTCAGATTATTTACACTATTGCATTCTGCATTGTGTACATGTGAACATGTTGAACTTGTGGAGGAATTAGTTTATTTAGGTGTTATAATCGATTGTTTTTTTAAAATGAGATTTACAAATAAATAATATGTGTGTACGACTAAGAGAAATTGTTAGTAGATTATATAAATTAAAATTATTTGTATCAATCTGTACACTTTGAATAATTTATTTATCATTAGGTGGATCTGTTATAAGGTACGGAATTACAGTCAGGGAATTTCCTGTAAAACAAACATCAATCATATTCAATCAGTGCAAAATTCATTGGTTACATTATTAGGTCATAAAAGTTGCTACGAACGAAGCCGTAATATTCTATACTTTTGTTAGAGTACCAACATTATTTCAGGAAGAGCAATTCTCTGGTACAAAATTATATTTCAGCACATTAATAACCCTATATATAATACAAATAGACTAGAGCACATTTACAATACTCCTCTCAATTTAAATAAAGGATTAATGGTTCCTAAGCATACAAACAAATATGGACAAAGAACTTTAGATAACATGATTGCTAGCTGTTTAAATATGTTACCTGCTCTAATAAAAAAATATAAAAATGTATTAAAATTAAAAAAAGTTAATAATTATGTTGAAGACTTGGCTAGCTGAAAGGAACTATTCGTATTAGATAATTAGGAAATATTATTTTATTGGTTTATGGTTGTTATTTGTGTTTTTATTTTATATAGATTTATATATTACGCAAGTCACTCAACTGTAAATTTATTATAAGGTTTTGACAAACTACTAAAAAGTAAAACAAAAACTTTGATTATAACCACGAGATTTTATTTAATTTTATTACGACCGACCGGTTTCGCTTAACACTAGTATCACCAGTGTACAAAATTAAACTAATTTTGAAGTTTAATTTTGTACCCTGATGATGCTTGTGTTATGCGAAACCGGTCGGTCCTAATAACATTAAATAAAATCTCGTGGTTATAAACAAAGTTATTGTTTTATTTTCATTAAATATGTCTAACCACAAAATGACTGCTTTATATTAAAAAAAATACTAAAAAGTAGTTTATCGTGACTTTTTCTCTTATAGTTTGTAAAATGCCTTGAAGTTATTAAAAAAATGCAAAAAAATGAAACTGACGCTACCATCTGCGTTCTTGTAAAATATATCTTTTAAATGTGATTTTCAGGTCAAATATGGCAATGAGAGTAAACTGTAGGTACTGAATTCATAACCCGCCCATGGGATTCATTTCGGACTAGCTTTTGTGCAGCGTTAATACAGATGGGTGGATTTTTTAGTACGGAATTTGAATAGGGCGCTGTTTCAAGTTGCGGTAAATTTATAATACAAGTGTGCCTTACTATCTTATATTTTTTATAGGAGCTTTCTGCAAAGATACACTTTAGAGAAAATCGCTACTCTCCAGCTGAAACATATTATACAAATGTTACACATAGTTTTATTCCAGGGTTGATGAAATATTACACAATTAACCTTCAAAACAATATTAAGGTCACTGTTTACTTGAGATTTACAAAAAACAACCCTATCTTCTTTTCCCATCCCTTAAAGTAAAATTTTGGTACTTATTGATGAAATTTTGCACACTAGACATTCAAATTAAAGGGAAAACTACTGGGTAGGGGTAACTTTCAAAAACTCCGGGCAACACGGGGTACTTCAGCTAGTTTAATCCCTTGAGTCTTTTTGGGAGATATTTCTCCCAGCCTGAAACGGACTCATAAAAGTCATGTCATCTCATTTTGTACTATAGTTAATGTATATGATTTAAACTGTGTTAGAAAGAAAAAAAACACTATTTCTATTGCCATTTAAAAGTTTACCATGCAAATTTAAAAAAAATTATCATTCACTATCAAGACTCGAAATATATATTCCTATTTATAACATTCTGTCAATGTCGACAAGAAAAAAATCATTAACATTTTGCAAAAATGCCAGCAACTTCTTTATAATAATACCTCGTAAATATAGCAAATAATAAAAATCTATATTTACATTTCAATTATTAACTTTTTTAACATTCGATTTAGTTATTTTAATGTTAATTTTGAAATTATTACGAGAGAATGTTGTATTTCCAGATAATAAACTTGTTTGCAAGAATTTTTAAAGTGGTTTTAGTTCAAACGACTGAGGAATGTGTATTGCCATTAATTGAAACTTTTTTTTCCATTTGTTGTCTAGATTATGTATAAATTATTGTTTTTTATTTGTGGATTTTCCTGAAGATGATATAGTTAGTAAGATCATTTACATATATGGTATAATTACTCTCCTTTAGTATGAAGAATGCAATTAAGTCGTGATTTGACGTGACATTGATTTTTCAATACTTTTTTTGCGTTCATTTAATTGTGTTCCAACTGCCCCAAATGCACTATCCCAGCCACAGGTATAGTAGAAATACTCAGGATACTTTTAGTTTTTCGAAAATTTCTTCTTTATGGATGAAGGCAAGAAGACAAAAATATTGCATACATTTTTTACCTCTTAATTAATATTTACCTGTCTTGGAGAATTAATCAAGAAAACAGATTTGTTTCATCTGTCCCCGATTTCCTCTATCATAAAAAAACACCAAAATAATGCATGATAACAGTATAACAAGTTTTGTTTTTTTGCCAATGGATATAATTTAAAAATATATATTGTTCTTTTAATTTCCAGGTCAACCATATTGACATATCCCCTAATTTTGCTGGCACCCTGATGAGTATCTGCAATTGCGTATCTAATTCCTTTGGCACAATGGCTCCGATCACCGCAGGGTTGATTCTTAAAGATGACGTAAGTATTTAAAAACTGTTACTGTTCGTTTTCAAATACCAGTCCTTCTCATTCATATGAAATATATGTTTTTTTAGTTTATTTTTTTATTTTTTTTGTTTTCTTTTTTTTTGTTTTGGTTTTTAATATATTTTTTTATTAACCTGACTTTTTTGAGGATTCTGTGTGGAGAGTCTTTTTAAGGAAAAGGAAGAGAGAAAGTTCTGGGAAGGAAAAAAGGTATGAGGGGTGGGTAGGAATCTGAAGGTCAGTGTGTACAGGAGTGACGGATGTATGAATTTATCCCTCACACTACGATGCAAGGCGATGGGTCGAGAGAGTCCGGCTAGAGAGGTCAAAGGGTCTCCCTCAACCGGCCTCTCCCGATCCGGCCCATCACGCAGTTGGTGTGCAGACACATCCGCCACCAAGAATTAGACTAACACGTTTAATTCTGTACGTAATATCTTGGATATTTATCGTATACTAGCGCAGACACAGCTTACATATAAAAAAATATTATATTAAAATAAAAATATTTCCACAGCGGAGAATCGATCAAAGATTAACTGTTTGGAAGGCAACTATGCTGACCATTACACCACCAACTATTTATTTAGAGCTGCGGCATAAATTCATTATATGTAATAAAAATAAGAATAGTTTAATGCGAATTTTACGTACAGTTACGTACTCCATACTGATACCACAATCGACATTATATTGTTTGAATCTCAACACGTATTGTTCAATAACATTGTCAAAGTGAGAAACACTGGTTTCTAATAATTGTGAAGATGTTTCGAGCTTTTTTATATTTTAAACTTTCTGCACCCGGCAAAATAAATTTAAAAAAAAAAAATTATAAAAACATGGACGGCCTTTTCGTAAATATCATTTAACTTTTCTTTCAGACTGACCCAGCCCAATGGAGAAAAGTGTTTATAATTGCGGCGGGAATTGCCTTCTCTACCAACTTATTCTACGTGATCTTTGGATCAGCCAAGAAAGCGCCTTGGAATGAAGCTGAGTTCTTTGACGTGAAAAATGGTACGAAAGATTCTTTCTTTAAAAAATTTTATCTGTGGTTAATTTTTATTCGATTCAGATTCTCAGTCTGTTTCAGCATTTAAGCAATCATGTGTTATATATACTAATTACTAACGACCTATTTGACAGCCCTGCCATCGTCGCCACTATTAACTTCCATGTATCGACGAGGAACACAAGACAAAATGTAACATTTTTTGCCACACGTATACAATCAACTATCAGTCAAACTCACTAACCAATAGGGTGCATGATCTGAGCAACAGATTTGGAGGTATTTTTTATATATTTGCTGACCCCATCTATAAAATAAAGCGTTTTCTATACCAGCAATTGATGAATCCTACAATTAATTATTGTAGCGTGGGTAATGTAGCTTTAATATTTTGTGTTATATTATTGTTTTAGTTTTATATTTTATGTTGCTGTTAAACGTTTTAAAAATATTGTTTATCATTATTTTGTGGTTTAAAAACACTACATTCTTATAATTTTCGATAGCTCATTAAATTCAAGTCCTAGACATAGATAGATTCATTCACAGTAGTGAATCGATTCAGTCTGCTTCACCTGGTCTTGTGAATTTCTTCATTTAATTCATAAAAAAAGTGAAAATTATAAACAAAAAAAAATATATAGAAAACGGGACGTTTTTATTATATTTCAAATTGGGTTTGTGTTGGAAATAACATATTTATAAATAAAATAAACATGAAAATAACAATCCTACTCAACTAGATAATAGATAATACGAAAAACGTATATTCATCTAAATGCAGAAAATAATGATTTCGATTTTAAATATAATATTACCGCTAAACAAAAACCGACTGAAAGTGAGCGACGCTAACGGAAATAAAAGGAAGAAATTACTTTACTGTTATTATCATGACATCCTACCATCCCTACCATCGACAAATTATACGATTGATGCACTCTACCGATTACTTAGAAATTCATGTCCGACTACTGAAACTGACGGCTTGGCCGCGGTGGAACCAAAGACGAACGGATTCGCCGCGGCCACTGAGAAATGAATTAGAAACTTGCGACTAGTGTCTTGCAGTGACTTGACTAACTTGCGCCCTGCGGACCTAGTATGGACACACTCGATATTGAAGGACGCGTTGTGATAACGACGTCATAACTGAATACGGAATATGTTTCTTAATGCTTTGAATTAGGGAATACCGGCTGCTGCATTGCTCGGAATTACTGACTTGCTAACTAGAGGGGTTTGCCGCTACGAACTAGGGTTTGGTTTTTATGGATTGCGGCGCGGGATTCTATACGTTTGGTGGAGTCCTACACACCGCACAATATCTCCGGCGAATTTGCGATGACACCTATAGTATACGCACTGTAATAATGGTGCCGCGCGTTAAATGATCTTAGCATTGCTAAGGAATGAATAATTAATTCCGTGTTAAATTGAGGATCAGGTCGGGTGTGTCACAAGATTGAATTTATTAATTTATTCATTCATGTTTATTCTGGCAAAAAATCCACGTAAAAACCACAAATGGGCGTATAATCAAATAAATAAATAAAAATGATCGTAAATCAATGTTGGTCAGCCGCTAATTTTAACACCATGACCATTATTCTTGACGGCTTTGATGTGTGGTGATAAATTTGTATTTTTCTTCTTTTTTGCAGAAGAGACGACTCCAATGAAAGATGTACAATCCGAAGTATCCGCCAAGCAGGAGAATCAAGAAGAACGCACTTTAAAGAATATAAATTAATAATGATAGATAAAATACCAAAATTGAAATACTTGTAGGACTTACTGACATAATTTTAGTTCCATTATTTTGTTTTATGTTTTTGTTTTTGGATTGTAACCCATAGATATATCTCAATTTGGAGTAAACATGGAAAAGCAATCTTCTCACCGAAGGCATTGCTGATTATAAAGCTAAAATAAGCAAAAAATTAAACTGATGCTAAGGTCTAGTTTATTTAAATTTTAATATTATTTGTGATGTTCAGAGCGAAGATGGTAGTGAGAAAAAAAATAATTAAATAGTAATAAAAATATATTCAATTTATTTTAATAACTTATTGAAGCTTATAAACCTCATTGTAATATTTAATCATTAAAGAAGATAATATTAACAAATCCTAAATGAAACACGAAACCGAAAAAAACAACAGAAAATAAAAAAAAGGTATCTCTCGCATCTGGGAATGGAACCCAGGACCGCTACAATCGTTCTACCAACTGAGCTAATGAGACCAGGGGCGCTATTCCCGTTCTTTTTAAGGAAGATTCCTTTTTTTTCCTTAGGGTTAAAGCCTTCTTACTTAACTGCGGATCCGGCTCTGTCGAACGACAGCTGTCAGCTGAATTCAACGAGCGACATTCATCAAAAATGTCAATATTTGCGATGTTTTAACAAGAGGAAAACTCAATATTAAGTATGTTACCAATTACGTTATTATTTACTTTAAACATAATTAGCTACTAAACATTATTAAACATTATATAGATGTTGACATTTTTGACAATTCACGTCAAGTCGGCACAAATTCAAATGTCACTTTTAGAACTACAGTCAAAAAAAGGTCATTACTATCTAATAAAGTAGGTACGTTTTAAAAAAAACGTGATTCTTCGATAGAAGACTTATTTATGATATGTAAAAATGTTAAAATGAATTATAATATAATATAATTGTTTTTAAGAGTTTTAGTTCAAAATCTTATGTCACTCGAAGATATTTAATCAATTTGTGTTTTCAAATAATCTCTTGACAATCTATTTAGGATCTTTTTACTATGTCTCACCGGAATTCCGGAGTTAATCAAGAAGTCTTTAACCCTAAGGAAAAACGTAAGGAATCTTCCTTAAAAAGAACGGGAATAGCGCCCCAGTTCAATTTAAGCTTCAATAAGTTATTAAAATAAAATGAATATTCTTTCTAGACTTGTAGAAAAATCAATAGATGTCCCATTTAAATGTAAATCAGATAGGTACATCCGAGATTGCAAATTAGCTCAGTTGGTAGAGCGGTTGTCCCGGTAAGACAGAAGTCCTGGGTTCGATTCCCAGATGCGACTGATACCTTTTTTATAATCTGTTGTTTTTTTTCTTCGATTTCGTGTATCATTTAGGATTTGTTAATATTATCTTCTTCGATGATTAAATAAAAATATAATATTAAGTAGAAACATTTCTGTACTACCTTCGTAAAATCTTATAATACTAGGATAGTATTATTATAGGCAATTTATTAGATCTACATATTAAATTTATATTTATATAGTCATAAGAAAAAAACTAGTTTATTCATTAGTATAACAATTCACCTGTAACATAATATATTATACCTGTCAATTTAAACATTTTATATATAAATACTCTTAATATTTTGTTGTTGTTGTTATTTCCGTTTTTTACACAGATGCATTGTTTGCATAAAAAGCATGTTTCAACTACTTTTATATATGTACATATACTTTGTATTAATATCAAATTATGATAAAAAACATTTGGTAATAATGAAAAAATACTAATTAAATTAAAATACGATATTGCAGGTATCAAAAAATTATGATTAAATTTAAGGAATGACAAAAAAATGTATAATGTAAATATAGGTATGTTTATTTTTTTTAAAGTATAATCATAATAGAAAGGAATGTAAGGAGAATATATGACGCGAATGGGAATGGAAGAAGAAGCCGGGGACGACCGAGGAAGACATGGCACGATCAAGTGAATCAAATACTTGAGTACGGCCATGTCAGAAGTTGAAATAACAGAACAATGTATGAGACGTTGTATGAAAGTGAATGAAGCAAGAAGTGTATGCCAAGATCGAGTTGTTTGGCGGTACGTCCTCTCTGCCTACCCTTGCGGGGAAACGGCGTAATGGTTAGTTAGTTAGTTAGTTACAATATCGTATTTTAATACATAGAAATAATAAACTAAAATAAATTTAAAACGTCAAATCATAGGTGTACCTACCTACTAACTCATGATTAAAAAACAGAAAATAATAAATTCAAGTATCATTTTGAAAGCATAAAATTATGAATTTACATTTAGGAATAAAAATATAAATTAAATACCTCCGTTGGGTGCAACGGGCAAAATGCTAGCCTACGTGAACATTTCACGCATTCTATAATATTAGGTTTTAGTTTATACTTACCTTGATGATTAGATTAAGTTCGGTTAGGTTTGGTTTGGTTAGGTTATGCTACGTTTGGTTTGGTCAGGATAGGTAAATTTAGGTTAGGTTAGGTTCAGTCGGGTTAACTGAAATGTGCGGGTAGCTTAAATAAATACTAATGTCAAATTGTGTTTAAAATTGGGGAATAGTAAAGGAAACAAATTTCAAGCAGCAATTTGCAAAAAAAAAAATTATGAATTTACATTTGTGAAAAATAATATAATTTACTTACCCCCGTAGGGTGCAAAGGGAAAAACGCCACTAGTATTTTATATATGCCAATAAGAATAAAATTAATTTACATTTTGAATAAATGTCAACAACCAATTTATAATCATGATAATACCCTGTGAATATAGCAAATAGTAACAATCAATATTTACATGTCGAATATTTACTTTTCCGTATTTTATTTAGTTATTTTAATATAATGTTAATTATGACGAGAAAATGATTTTCCGGTATGTTATTTCTAGATAGTAAAACATTTTGCAAGGATTTTTAAAGTGGTTTTAGTTTAAGCGACTGAAGAATACGTATTGCCATTAATTTAGTACCGGTTTGTTTTTGTTTTATTTCCCGTACAAAAATATTTTTCATTAGGAATAAGATTTTTTCTATAAAAACAATTTATCTTTTTATCCGAAAACTAAAATACTGTTTTTTTTAATTAATTAAAATAACTGCATTTTTTAATTAATCAAAATACATATATTTTTTTAAATTAATTATTATTATTTTTTTTAATCCATTAAAACATTTCCTTTTTTTCGTGCTTTTAATGACTATATCACTTTTAAAAACTATACTGATTCATACGTGTGTTGATTTATCATGGAACTGAGGCAGTTAGTTACTCGAATGAGTGAACAGTGACAACAAGTATTTTATTAATAATTTTATTGAATTTGAAAAAAAAAAACCTATGTTGAAAATAAAATTAACATATTTACTCCAAATATGCTCAGGAATCACTGATTGAAGTTTGTTGAGAATATACTTTTACACCCTGTATATATTTATATAATAAACGTATATTAATATTCTAAGGGTCAGATTTTTCAGACTTTTTCAGACAAAACACCCGACAAATGAATCTCACTTCGATTCCGCCGGTCGTGTCTCGCGAAAGTTAACCGAATCGCCCGTCGACTTTCAAACACCGTGAGGCTCATTTTGGCTAAGCGAGTCTGAATTCGTACTAACCGAAATATTGCAGGACTGCAATAGGCATCTACTTGTATCTTTATTTAAGGATTTTTCGTGAAGATATATGAATGATTTGGATCATTTATACGGGTACACAGTATATTTACTTTCCATTAGTACAAAGGCGGTACTTAATAGATATGTATTTAAATTTCTAGGTCAACCACATTGACATATCCCCTAACTTTGCTGGAACCCTGATGGGAATCAGCAACTGCGCATCCAATTCCTTTGGTACAATGGCTCCCATCACCGCAGGGTTGGTTCTCAAAGATGACGTAAGTGTTTCCTCACTTCCGAATGACAATAATCATACATGTAATGTTTGAACCTTAATGCACATGTTCCTAAATACTATATTAGAAATCACAGTTTCTAAAATGTGTGCCTTTTTATATTTTATTATCATCCGGAGCATAAAACATCGCGAGGTGAGATTACCCTGGGTGCGATCATCAAAAATGTATTTTATGACAGTTTTGTAATTTTTTTGAATTTTGTTTCAGACGGATCCAGCCCAATGGAGGAAAGTATTTTTCATCGCAGCGTCCATCGCCTTCTGTACAAACTTATTCTACGTTTTCTTTGGATCTTCTGAGAAAGCGCCTTGGAATGAGTCTGATTTCTTCGACAAGAAAAATGGTATATAACACCTTTGTAATTTTAGCCTCTCTTGCTATCGTATTCCTGGTGACCTTTATCATTAAGGTCCTCAGTGCAAGGCGTTGCGCCAGCAATAATTTTTCCGTAATACGTGATATTAGATTTGTACATATTATTTAGGGTATGTAGGTAAAATACACTAGTAACTATATACATATATGTTTTTAATCATTGAAGATAATATTAACAACTCTTAATGTGTTTGGTTCCTACCTTATTTGATATTTATCCAGTCCCTACCTTCCAAACCAAACACAACCTTTTTAAAAAATGGAAAACAGTGATCTGACAGTAATCGCTTTGAGTGTTCTCTTATTCGGAGAAGAAAATACTGCTTTCGAGGAGCATATTCGTTCTTGACTTCATTCGGTAAGTGTTTGGTTATCCTTGACCTTTTAAACCTTCAAACTCTCCCTTATTACAATCAACCAAAATCGTCATTATTATTGTCGTTGTTATTTACTGTACAGTCCACAACAGTTTTACATGCGATACCCCGCATGAAGTTCGTAAGAAATCGAAGAATGATGTCGACAAAAATGATGAACGTATTGGGTTAGCCGTAGATCAGTGGATTAGACTTCGGGGTCCCGAATAGACCATGAGGTCCTGGGTTCGAGTCGCAGCTGCTACCGTTTTTTTTCATTCCAAGAGTGGTTAATATTATTTTTAATGATTAAAAATATTTTACAATGAGGTTTATATACTTCAATAAGTTATTCTAAAAAATTAATATACATGTATGTATTATTTTATTATTTACCTACTTTGTTGTAGTTTTCATGAATAATGTAACTACTTAGTCGGGAGTTAAAATTGAACGTGACAAACCAGTATCGTAGGTTCTGATATTTAATAACACATTACGCTTGTATCCCCTTACGGAGGATGATTTGCACGCCATGGCTGTTCTTTTTATTGTTCTTCAAAGACATTATCCCATTAAACTATAATTAAGTAGTTTGCAAGAAAGCAGTCACTTTGTGGTTTGACATATCAATGAAATAAAACGATCACTTTGTTCATAAACACGAAATTTACTTAATTTTTTTAAGACCGACCGGTTTCGCTTAACACAAGCATCATCAGGGTACAAACATAAACTTATTAACAAACATAACATATTGTATGTTTATATGTACAAATAGAATGAGACAAAACATAACATAGAACAAAAAATTAATGAGATAGCATGAAATAGAAATCCAACATAATAACAGAGAGACAGAGACAGATGTATACATAATGGATTAATAATCTGTTAGATTTCATCATTGCACAAACAACATGTTTCGCTGATAAGTTTGGAGGTATTGTTGATATATTTGCTGATTCCATTTATACAGTAAAGCATCATCTATATCACCACTTTGATGAATCCTGCAATATTTAAATAATGTTTGCAATATTTGGATAATGTAGCGTTAAGAGGAACCGCTGCGGTGCCTGTTTCATACATAACTTAATTTAGGATTTGAGGCCAAAATACCCATCCAAACTGGATGATATATTGTTTTAATTAAAGGTTTAGTAAATATCTAGTGCGCATGAGAAGTGTTTAATTTATTTTTGTTTAAATTATGAATGACAGGTCATGAAAAAAATCTTTTTTTTAAATTTTAGAGTCCTTTTTGGAAATTATTTGCGGGTTTATTGTATTTAAAAAAAAAATCATATTTGCTATGTAAATATGATTACGTAATAAAAAACATAAAAACAATACATAAAAAAAAATGTATATATATTTCGGGTCGATTTTAAATTATGTACTGCAAATTTGTGTTCCAACGTAAATTGGTTGTTTGTAATTTAATTTAAAGCCCACCATAATGGTTATTTTAAAATTAAAAAAAATATATATACATACATATTTATTTCATTATATTTTCAAAGTAGAGGGGGTAAAACTTTTTTTTTAGATCACCGTTGGCAACCAAATAATTGTTAAAGGTGCCTCTAAAATCGCGAAAAATCAATTCGTTTAATGGTCTATATTTCGTAATGTAAAACAAAAATAAATAAATTACTTCTAATCCCTACTAGATATTTACTATCATCTTGATCATTTGGTTTAGGTAGTTTAGGGAGTATTTTATCCTTAAATCCAAAATTAAGTTTTGTATGAAACAGGCCGTGCAGCCGTTCCTCTTAATGATTTAGGCTATAATATTGTTTTAGTTTTCTATTTTATGTCACTGTTAAACGTTAAAAAAAATGTTCATTACTTTATGGTTTAAAATCTTTATGTACTTATAATTTTTTATAGCTCCTTATATTATGTTTTTAAATCCATGTAAAAGCCCAGATGGGCGTATAATCAAATAAATAAATAAATTTAGTGGAGGGAATTTAAATTTTGTCGGTTTATTGTAACCTGGGATTGTTTATCCTTCTTTTTAAACATATTATAGTTACCTTCGTGTTCAAACACTATAATATAGCAGAAAAAAAACGTAGCTAGTTTGAACGTTGCCGCTATAACTCAGTGGTTAATGCAGAATTCCGTCGTTCAGAAGGTGGTACGGGCAATAAACATTTCTCTCATCTGTTTTTACGTGCGATTTGATGATGTATAAATATCTTGTAATTTTAATATTGCATATTATAAAATAACGAAATCGATGTACGGGATGAAGTGCATCCATTGGATAGATAGACACGGATGATTGACAGAACTTGCATCAACAATGTGTCTATTAAACTACTTTTTATGCATTTCGACGTCGGAGCCGACTGCAATTATTCTTGCAATAGGCGAATATTGAAAGTGGGTTAAATTTTATTAGAGGCCATAAAGAGGCAATGATATAATACCTGTACCATCGACAAGTGACAAGTCCCGCGTTAGCAGAAGGTTGAAATTTTAAAAGTTTAATTTTGAAAGTTAAAATTGCGACACTTTACGGAATTCTTTATTAACGAGCGTTATAAAAAAAAGTTAGCTGGCCAAACTGTTGAACAACGTTTGGTCAACGTCAGACTGGTAAGCTAAGGCAAGATTTTTTTTTTGTAAAATTGATTAGTGTTGCAACTCTTTCGAATCAAATATTATGTAGTAATCTCAGGTCATAAAAATACTTAGGGTTCATCGAAAATTTGAATGATTCGCCATTTGTAAAAATATATATACTGGTACATGGATGCTTTTACACCAGGCCAATCGTCAGTCAGAATAATAAAAAAATAATACATGTGGTTTTGAAATAACAATTAAATTTATAAAGTGAAAAAAGTCTAATGCTTTTACGTCCTCCATTATCGCAACAGCTTATTTGAAGATGTCAAAGAATGTTTCAAACGCTTTATTAATTAATTTAAAAAAAAAGTTGTTTTATTCGGATTGCGATTTCCACACATTAAAAAAATCAATTAAGAGCATTTGAAATATGATTATAACGCCACGCGTTCACAGATGGCGTTAAGGCGATGCAATGGAAAGTTATGCAAAATCATGTATTTTCGGTTTGAAAATTTGATGGCCTAGAAGTATCATAGATGATTTATTTAAATCCTGCAAGTAGAACGCACCTTGGCCTTTCGTTTAACCATCCATTTTATGGTGTGTCTTTTTATAAGCCTAGAAAAAAAATTAAGCATCAAGCTTTTTCCGATATTGTCATTGTGGTAAATTTGGTTTTTTTAGAATATGACAAAAAAAAACATTTTAATATTTATGTCTGAGCTTTTCAAAATAAAATAAAACACGAATTTGGGTGATGTATTTTTTTGCGTAAATCGAAACATTCGGTCGATGTTAATCGAGAATTTCAACCTTGTCGCCACCTGCATCTTTCGTTGGAATTTTAGCAAGTGAATCACCTTAATGTAAATATTTTAGTGAAATACACTTTAAGAATGTAATGCTATTAAATCTTGTAATGAATTGTTGGTTGGTGGATGTAAATATAATTTGTAATGGAAAAAATTGTTATTGTAGGTTTAAAGCTAAATTCCCTCAAGAAACTTATAAAAATACTGTATGTATCAGTGTTACAATAAAGTATTGCAAGTTTCCTGAAGGACTTTTTATTTTATTTGATTTATTCCTCTTCATAAAAAAAATATCATCATGCATATATTTATTATGCATGATATAAATGTACATGTTTATAAAATATATATAAACATTGAAGAAAATAATATTTACATAACCTAAATGAAAGATGAATATAATATGAGATTAAAAATGGAAAATAATATTGACAAATCTTAAATTTGAGATATGATATCGCCCCTGAGGTGATTTCTCACAAAAGCGGCGCTATAAAAATCATCCGATTATTATTATTATTATTATGAAGATGACATAAATTGAACTAGTCTCATTAGCTAAGTCGGTTAAGCGGTTGCCCCGGATAGGCAGAGGTCCTGGGTTCGAGTCCCAGATGCGACTGAAATCTTTTTATTTTCGGTTGTTTTTTTCCGGTTTCATCTTTCATTTAGGTTATGTTAATATTATTTTCTTCAATCATTGACTATTACAATGAGGTTTTTAAATATCAAGAAAAAGTAAATAATAATTAAAAAAATTGAATAAAATATATACTTTATGGACGGATTTATTGCCTAGGAATTTAGCTTTAAACGTGCAATAACAATTTATTCTATTTCATATTCCATATGTACACCCGCCAACGGCGCTAATAAACAATTTATTTCAGTATTTAAAAGCAATGCTAAAACGTTTTTGCTAAAATATTAAAATTAACGCCATCTGTTATCGCCAAGCGTTATGATCACGTTTCGAGTGCCCTTAATAGAATGCTTTATCTTTCAACTTTCTAGGTGTATTTTTGTTCAATTTTCATATTTGAATGATTATTGATGGAATAATCGTTAGATGGGTTAAAAATCATTACATCACTGTTGTCTGGTGCCCCCAGGAGTTTCTATGCAGGAGTTTGGCGACCCCAATATATTCAATAGCTTCCACAATTGTGTCTTCTTGTATAACTTCTAAGTTTGTCTTTCCCCATGTAATTTCTACATAATACTTGTTTCTCCTAGCACAGCTTCATCATTTTTTCCACCTTATCAGCGGTTTGGGGTGATAAACTGCATGTTTTCCATCGGAGATTGCTGATCATATTTCGCTTTGTTGTGCTAATATTTTCATATTTTTTTATTGTTACAGAAGAGATGACTCCAATGAAAGAAATAAATAATAAAATCGAATCACAGGCTAACGAGGACAATGAAGAAGAACGCTATTTAAAAAAATAAATTAGCAAATTATCAAAAAAAATACTCGGTACTGTTGAGTTACCGTTAAAACTCACTGCTATTAAAATTTCGTTGTATTTTATTGGAAAAATCTTCAGTTGAAATAAAAAAGGAATAATCATAATCACATCAGAGTTTAATTCAACAGCAATATGTTTTAGATCTATAATTATATTAGCGGTGAAAAAAAACTACCACATATATTGAATTTTATCCATGTATAACAATTTTATTTTTAAACTAATACTGTTCAACGTATTTGTACATCTCTCAATACGTGCTGAGCTGTGGGTAGACTGTACTGCATTCTCATGGTGTAAATTGAAGGCCTCTTACAATATTTCTTATCGGCAGCTCTTCCGGCTCCCGAGTTAGTGCAGCGCTCCAGAAATGTTCCTAGATGGATGAGTGCACCTTTCAGAGCCTTTCTCCACCACTGGGTAAGATGGATATAACACAGACTACGTCAGTTCAATAATCAGCTAAATCAGTGATACGCAACCTTTTTAGTCGGAGCATAGAAGGAGATTAGTTACTAAAGCACATCAAATTGGTTAGTGCAGATACTTACGTCGACAAAATATATCCCTTTGTAGCTCATTCTGTCGATATCCGGAGTAATGCAAGATGGAATGCGGGAGTGCACCAACAAACGAAAGAATAAACACAAAATACAAATTTTATCCAGAATAGACTATATCTACGGAATCAGGGCAGTCCCTCCAGAGCAGTGCAGAGAGGTTTCCTGCTTCCGCACTCTTCTCTGTGAAGCATTCACCAGCCACCCGAAGCATCTCTAAATAAGAGTATCTGGGAGGTGGGGTTGAAGACTCTAGGGATATAGAAGGAATCCAGTCGGTACCTGATGATAGCGTTGGCGAGTAGGGTACCTACTGAATGACATGATTAACTTTAGAGTCATTGGCGTCGCCACTGTAGATTTTTAAATTAGTTTAATCTGAATTTATAGTGCAAATGTCCCATCTGTCCGGAGTCAGTAGGTGCTCACCTGTTATAAACCAAAAGTTAACTAAGTACCTACCTAAAATATCGCACTTTATCATAACTTAATGCTGAGTCTTTCTTAGATGTCTCACGAAAATTTAATTAAATAAACGTGATTTATAATCAGGGTTATCGAATAAAATTTTATTGTGTAATTTGTTTGAATTTTGTGAAACGGAAGCCATTTGATAAAGCTATTATTAAACGAACAAAAAGCGCCGCAGGCGAAAATGTTTCCATCTACACGATCAAAACAATACAAGGTGTCGATTTTTATCAATCTGAATTTTTAAACTAAACGCATAAAGTTGTAATTTTGGGCGGCTGACTCAAAATATTGAGAACAGATAGGTTTGTCGCGGTACCCTTTCGTATTTTGTCATAAATCACTTCCGTTACTTCTATGATTTCAAAAATAACGTCGTGAACCTTCCCCTATCAAAAGGAACCCACAAAAACACCATTTACAGTGCGCATAAATAAAACGCCGCCCACGTAAAAAAACCTAGGTCTAAGGTAAAACCAATAAAAAATTATGCTGATTTTTATTTGTTTTATTTGCGAAATGGGTCGCATGAAAAGGCTCGCATGCCGCACGAAATACGCTCGCGGACCGCGGGTTGTGCATCGCTTACTTAAAGAGACGTAAAATCTTTATGCATATACGATAAGATACTTATAATCAACATACATGTACCGATACGTAATAACTAATACTATTTATAATACTGTGGTCATTGCTCAAATGAAATTAATATTCTGAAAGTAAAGATAATCACTTGGTCAATGTGACGTTTTATTATGGTTTATTAATAGAATTTATTTTGTTATGGCTTATTTGAATTATTTGTTTTATATACAAATAACTCACTAAATAATATTCGCTTACTTCTGTAAAATAAAGAACTAAAAGATTTAAAGTGAGAGTAATTGAATTATTTTCTTAGTGATAATGATATTATTATTTAAATGTGTATAGATACAGAATTATACTTTTTAAATATTATTTATTTATTGTTTTATATACGCCCTATATGGGCTTTTACATATAAAGTTAGTTATGGTAAACATGTGCAAAACAAATCACAGTAGGTACATAGATAAAATAACGAACATAACAGGAATAACATAGTGTATTCCAAGTAATTATTAGCTACAGAGCGAATATTAAAAACATACCTCACATCCATTGATACTTATACTCTATATATATATTAATAATTGTTGAGGATGTATGCAATAATCGTCCATAATATTATGTTTATTTCCAATGACATTACAATCATTTCATTAAAATTTGTAAATAGTGACAAGTGTTGTCATAAGAAATCTACTTATATTGTAAATGTATCGTTATTGTACATTAAATTTGTAAACATTATGTTGATAAATAAATAATTAAAATAAATAACGTTTAAAAAAAAAAAAGACATTTTGTTTAAACCAGCATTTTAATCAATAAATATCAACATGTTTCGAAACCAATGCTTCCTTCGTCAGTATACAAATTTATACTTTATACATAGTTGTTTCTCAACGAAGGAATTTTGTAGATATTTATTATTTAATATAGTGGTTTAAAAAAAATATATTTTTTAATTATTTAATTTAATGATGCTGCAAAGTGACTTCGCGTTCACAGAAGACGTAATTAACGTTTAATTATAAAACATATTATCAATGTTAAACATAGTTTTTAATGACTTTTTAGCAACATGTTATTGTAAACAGTAAGCAATAAATATTTTCATTTATTGCCTACGTAAAAAAATATATGTCAACAATCAATTCATAATTACAACAACAACTAGTAAATCTCTACATATAAAAATCAATGTCTCTCTGTCTGTCCTTGATTATCCTCGAAAATTACTAGAATTTTCTTATTGGTGCCGGGAAGGTTTAGAGAGTGGTTGGAATGCATCCAATATGTAAAACTGTTGTTATAACGTTTTAAAATGATTATGAAAAGCATTGGACCCGCCATGTTGTATTGATGTTAGCCCAAATATATACCACTCTGGTTAGCCACAGATTACACATTCAATAGAATAAGGTTTATTTTCGGTAGAATATTTTCAAAATGGAAAACACAAGTAGGTACCTACTTAAGAACTTTATGATTTAGATATATTTAGAAAAAAATAAATGTTTGGAATGAAATCAAATTTTCAAATGAATGTTTCATTGTTTAGAGATAGTAATAGTTGTCACAAGGCTTTACTTTTGCTGTAAAATCAATTATGGAACCCAAAAGACGAGCACGAATTTACAAGTTTATAACTTTATTCCAAAAAGAATATTTGAATAAGTTTTTTGACTGCGTTAAAATTATTTCAGGAAAATGTATTTCCGGTACCTATTTTATTGCCATTAAATAAAAAAAAGGTTATGATGATTTTCACAATGGTATTAGTTTAAACGATTGACGAATACGTATTACTATTCATGAAGACTTTCATGGTCACCCAGTGTATAATTTATTGCACGTGCTGTGAATATTCCAGGAGATATTCAAATGAGAACGATTATTTTTACGATCTATAAATAAGGCTTTCTTTGACGTGATACCAGTTTTTGATACCCGACATCACCCGTGTCCTTTTTCCAAATCGCATCCTTTAAAACATCAACACATTGCGAAATAAAATAACCTGGAACATTGCTGAAAGATAATAAGAATTTCCAGTACATATATTTTTTTAAAAGCAATAATGACGTATATTTCGTTTTTTTTTCTAAAGTTAGTTTTCGTAGTTAAAATAATTTTAATTATTCAAAGCCCGCCAAAACGCTTCAAATCTATGGCCGGTAAGTTTTGATTAGTTTTGGGGTTAGAATGTCAAATGTCGAAACAAGGATGAGCTTTATCGTACATATTTTTATATTCTATTCATAGTAAACCATCATTAAACATAAGAAATAAGATTATGTACCCTTTTAGAAACTCAAATAATAATAATAGTATTGAGCATTAACATTGTCATAATATCCGTATTTATAATTGGTTTGCTCATGAATACTATAATTTCTTTCATTAATACTAGTTGTTCCTTACTACAAAAAAAATGTCTTAGGAATGCACAAAATACCAGATGAGATTTTTTATTTTAATTAAATTTTTTATTTTTTTTTTTTTTTTTATTTAAAAAGGAAGACAAGTATTCCCTGGTTACGAATAACAAAACAATAATTGAAAATCTCCTACTACCATTACAGTAAGCGGAAGATGTTGCTTGTGACGTAATGGAGGACTTAGCCAGCCGAGGAATTGAACTCACGACGCCTGGGTGAGACCCAAACGCGATGCCAACTGCAGCCACTGACCGGTCAAAAACTTTGTATTCAGATTGAAAAGGTTCAAATTCTAAAATGTCATACATATATATATATATATATTTTTTTTTACAGTAACTCCACACAGGAGACCCTGAGGGAAATAATTTCCCTCAAGGCCTATATCATCTTTGGGGATGCTGTGTGGAGGGTCTTTTAGAGGATAGGAAGGAGTGAACTTGGGTCTTGAAGAGACCCATGTTATAGGATGGAGGAAACACAGAGGCCGGTAGTTCATTCCACAGCCGAGCTGTTGAACACAAGAATGAATCGTAGAAGTGTCCCGTTCTCATGTGACAAATGTCAATCGTATTCAAATGTTGGGCGCCCCTTTGGCGTGTTTCCCGACTATGCACCGGTGTCGAAGGGATCAATGACGCTAGTTCCTCGGAGCATCTTCCATTAAAATACCGGTAGAACAAGGACATATAATGTAAAAACATCACCCCATGAACCCATGCACCCTGCTAAGTCACCAAACGTAGGGAACCACTTGGAGATACCTACGGCAGAGGTTTTGGTTATCCAATGAATGCTGTCTTTATTCGCCTCCCAAAGTAATTGAAGAATTACAGTATCGTTATAACACAGAAACACTTAGTGACCATAATTTTTTACTCCAGATGGGCTGTAAAGGTCAAAATCTTGGAAGGATTTATATTCAAACACAAAAAAGCCCTAATGTATTGCATAATGCATGGAAAGTAAAATAAGAAAAAAATAATAAAACAAAACAAAATACATTATTAATGCAGTTTAGGTATTTGAAGATAATGTTTTTATAATGCGCGCTTTATATTTCTGACGGCAACTACATAATACGTATATTAAAAATAATGTTTTTATTTAATTCATTAATATAATTATATTTTATTACGAATTCCGTTCAAGGGCATAAATACTTTTAGTAATTTACACAGTTGACAGGTAACGTTCTTACAGTGCTAATGCTTGGAATGAAAAGTATTTGATTAGTTACCTACATAATAATACATTAGAAAGGTACACAATTATTTATTCCTTCTACAAGTTTTGAAATTATAAACAAAGATACTGGAATGATGGAGCTTTGCGGTGGAAAGATTAAAACTAAAAGACATTTATAATAACGTCATCTGTGCAGTCGGAGGCGTTGCTACTCTACATATTGTGAACACAAATAGTATTTAAATATTTATTAATAAAATATGTATTTTTAAATTTATTTAAATTGATAGAACATAATTATAAAGGAATGTTCCATGTCTGTTTCACTGGGAAAATTCCTGTGTCGAGTCAGACGTAGGAGGTACATACATTATATAATCTTATATTGTCTGTCTGTCCTCGATTTTCTCAAAAATTACTCTACCGGTTTCGCTTAAAATAGGACAGTTTGACCTTATTTGTGCCGGGAAGTTTAAAGAGCAGGTTGAAATAAATCCAATATATAAAACTGTTGCTTTAACGTTTTAAAAATAGTATGAAAAACATTGATCCCGCCATGTTGTGTTGAGATTAGCCCATAGACATACCACTCTGGTTAGCCACAGATTATATATTCAAAAGAAGAAGGTTTATTTGGGTGGAATATTATCAAAAGGGAAAACACAAGTAGGGACCTACTTAAGAACTTTAATATTTAGGTACATTCTGAAAAAATAAATGCTTGGATGAAATCAAATTTTTAAATGAATGTTTCTTTGCTTAGAGATGGTAATAGTGGTCACGAGGCATTACTTTCACTGTCAAATCAATTATGGCACCCAAACGACAGGCAAGAATTCACAACTTCATAACTTCATTCCAAAAGAAATAATAATCCCGAGCAAGGCCGAGTACAGATCAACTAGTATAAATATAAAAATTGGATTGCATATTCTTAGAGACAAAAGAAGATTCAAAATTGAGTAGTCACGTCTAAGAATGGGTTTTACAGCAGTTAGCAATACTGCCGTGGTTATTAAACACACAGTATCTTCCTTGGGACTCTCAAGGAAGATACTGTGTTTTTACTTTCGACGGTAGAATAATTGGACGATCTATTTTAATAATCCAACGTTTCATTAATTGGTTTCTTTTTGGCTGCCTGCACAGGTAACCGTACCAATTTTCATACATCAAGTAAATTTATGAGTACTAGGTAAGAAAAAAGAAACACGGACGAGTACCCACGTATTGGGTTTTAATATTATAGATTAAAAAAAATTGTGGTTAATCCAAGTTTTTTAGAGATTTTATAATACTTGTAACAAGCGTTTTTCTGAAAAAAAAACTAAACTTAAAATACATTCGAAGCTTTGCTATAATAATTTCTCAGAATACTGTAGATTTAGTAGAGTTGGTAGACATCTGGATTTTCCAAGGTTCCTTTCTGTCTAAGTTGGATTCACATCCCAAGCAAGTCAATTCCGTTACAAGAATGCTTTCAAAACTTTTGTAAGTGACTGGTAATTATTTGTGTTATATTTTTAAATTATAAATGTCACAACTACTCGTGAAAAAACAATTAATGGAAAAAAATTCTAGGAATCGATGATTTTTTAACCCACACTAAGTGTTTTTTTGGTTAATTAAATAGTCTTGCTAATTATTTTAGTAATATTATATTCAAAATAATTGACAGCTTAATATTATATCTCAAATCAATGTTTATGATGAGATTTGTTAAATTGAGGATACAAATTGGTTTTGTTAGGCGCTAATTCTACCGTGGTACGTAAAAAACACAGAAATTACCATGAGAGTAGCGATGAGTCGTTCATAAACGAGCCACGCTGGTAAACCGTACCACGACTCTTTTTGAAAAACCTTGGAACCACTTAAGGAAGATTTATTTATCTACATATCTCATATGTTCAATAGTATTCGTACGCATTTTTAGGATGACGGACCTTTAATAAGGCCCTTTGGTCTAATTTGTTTGTTTAAAATCAACGTAAATGTGTCTAATTTCTACAAGGCTGCATTATGCTCACGACCGTAGGACTTATATTGGGTGCCATAATGCGTCTTAAAGCAGTTGTTTTCAAGGGTTCACATTCGTGTGTAGAGATAAGAATAATTATCGCATTTACACGTGCAGGCACTGTACAATACGTGAATGGCGCCTGACAGTCTGGAACTGGAGTAATAAGATCATGAACTGAGAGTCGGCTCTTGATATGTGGTGGCCCTTAAATGAGCCGTCGTTCAATTGAGTCGTACTTTTGAGTCATAGGAAAATATTGAGCTGGTACCGTAACTCCCGCTCTTAAAAAAATGAGTCATTACCTATCAGCATACCTACAATTAGCCTACTTGACTGATTTTTTGCTAAAACACTTCAAGATACTTCTTTTATATTATCATTACAATAAAGTTTGAATAAATAAATATTATCTGTTGAAAATATGCGCATTTAACAAATGTTGCATCTTTATTTTATGTAAAACAGGTTTTAGAACAACAGAAACATGAAAATGAATGAACAAACACCACTCAAACGTCATAAATCTAGGTTAACTGACGCCGCCATGGAGTGAAAGACAGTGCGGCAGAAGAATGCATTTGAAGATGGTAGATAAAAACACAGCATGCTCATAAATGTAAGTATAAACGCAGTGACTTCAATGTAGGTACTGTGTTTTTACTTACAGAAACAGAAATACTGCATTTTAACTTACCAACACTAATGAACTTACGATAACATAACAAAAAAAGTATAATCTTTTCGATACTTAATAACCCATATTCAATTAATTATTGCTGATTTTGTTAATTATTGTGTTTTTATTTACGATGGTAGAATTGGTAAGGAAATATAAGGTTCGGTTAGGCTAGGTAGGTTGAGTGAAATATATATGTACGACAGGTCAGGTTTTAATAGTTTGGGTTAGGTTAGTAAGTAAGCTTATAGTAGCTTTGATCCATTTTAAAACATCATTCAGCCCTGTCTCTCCTCGCACTGCCTCTCCACGTTTTTCCGATGCAATGAACTGCACGTTTTTTCTATAGAATTACCAAAATATTTTTATTCGGTAGTCCATCTACTAGCATTTAGCATTCTGAGAACATTGTCATTTTTATTTAAATTGTCATTTTTACATGTCATTTTTATTTAAATTCTAACTGATGTATACGGCCTTGCTCGGTTTTTATTTTTATTTTTTAGAATATTGTATTGAAGTTGTGAATTCTTACTCGTCGTTTGGCTGCCATAATTGATTTGACAGCGAAAGTAATGCCTTGTGGCGGCCATTACTATCTCTAAACAAAAAATAATAATTAATTTGAAAATTTTATTTCATTCCAAACATTCATTTTTTCATAACACATCTAAATAATAAAGTTCTTAAGTAGGTACCTACTTGTGTTTTCCACTTTGAAAATATTCTACCCAAACAAACCTTCTTCTCTTGAATATGTTATCTCTGGTTAACCAGAGTGGTATATCTATGGGCTAACCTCAATACAACATGGCGGGTTAGAACTTTTTCATACATATTGGATTTCATTCAAACTACTCTCTAAACCTTCCCGGCACTAATAAGAACAAACTGGGCTGTTTTCAGCGATATCGGCATAGTAATTTTTGAAAAATGGAGGAGAGACAGACAAACATTCGCGTACACATTTTTCTAAATATAACAATGTAACTATGCCTCCCTTTTATTACGTGGTAAAGGTTTGAGAAACTCTGCTTGTGATGTTTTACTGATCACGACTTCGCGGTTTGATAGAATGGATTTAATAACACAAATGAAATGGACGTTTTTAAGCGGTTATTTCTCGCCATTACATCTCCATAAAGTTCATCGTCATTATTTGCAAATAACAATATCGGTCCAATAACATCTTTTAACATCCTGTTTAGCTCTGAACTGAGAATTCTAACAGAACTATGTTACCTGCTGTAAAACGTACATCGTTGTGGAGTTAAACCTAAACGTAACTAAACTATTTATAACCACGGCACGCAATGGACCATGTCGGTAATAAAAGTTATGTTACCCATACCAAATACTCTTAAATGACAATACCTCCAGCTCTTGACATTTGATGACAAGATGAATAATAATATTAATAATAATTGGATGATTTGAAATAATTGATTGAAAAATCACCCCAAGGGGGCTGTGCAAACATTACTTCCTATTCTTTATCAAATTATGTACAAACAGTTACAGAAAAAAATACACTTACCTGGCAGGTCGCTTCAGATGGACACAGTTTTATTAGAAAATTTAGAAAATTTAAGCGAGATCTTTTAGAGATGATATGATTTTTACAGTTACTATTTTATCCTCCCTTTCTATTGATGTTACATTTTTGAGAAGATTGGTGGCACAAGAAGAGTTGGTATTTATTTGAAATATATACAATATTTAGGACTGGAGAATATTCATAAAAGTGTAAGAAGTTTTTAATAAATATTAACATTTTTATATTATTTAGTTATTTACAGTGTTGCGGGCTGTGGACGCATTTTCGCACCGATGCGTGATTAAAAAAAAATTCTGTACGTGACTTCAGGTAAGCACTCACCGGCTAGTCTAACTAAGCAATGTACTTGTGCATTTCTTCAATGTATGGATATGATTGTCTGAAATGATGAGTTTTAAGTTTAGTTCTAAATTCTGCCGAGTGTTTGATCATGCTACACCACCGTCCTCTAGAGGGCCGAGTTGTACGAGTTGTTTTTTTTTCATACATTTTAGTAGAATTTATGTGAAATATATTCTCAATAAAGTATATAAATCGACAAAAAGTACATATTAGGTGAACTACGTAAGATTTTACTTCTGTTTTGCTCATGTATATACATATATATATTTTAAAAGAGTGGTGACTATGATTATTGTTTTAAAATTTAAAGCCTCGCTTCTCGTGCACTTTCTGAATTGTTTACAAAGAAATTATTACAATAGCATTATCACGTTTATGATATTTTATTACACGCGTAGCTTTGTCAAAATACTGACAACATCCTACATCGACTCTAGCAACGCCACAATTACCTACCAATTCCACACTATATTGCTATTTAATTTTTTTATTTATTTATTTAATTGTAAAAAATTTAGGCAACGAGGCTTTAAATATTAATACAATCCTATCAGCCTCTTAAAAAAATATATATAGATATGCATTTTTTTTTAAATGAGTAAAATCATTTCTAGGTTACCTAATATTTATTTTATTGAATAATTTATTAAGAATGTATATGACAGAAAATCTATTACAACGTATGGAAAAACCTAATTCGTGCAACTCGGGCCGCTTGAGGGCGCCAGCGTAACATTTTGCAATCTCAATATACTCGTATGGTAAATGTCAAGAGCTGCACGTATTAGTATATTTATACAGTATTAGCCCATACCAATAATATTATAACACACCATAAACATGAAAATTCTTATAAGTACGTGTTTATTAAAGTTTTTGTTTTTAAATTATAATACTAGTTTAATTTCTATAATTATAAATGAGTTATAATAAAATAATAAATCATGCAAAGGTTTTAGTCGTATTCGTCGTTGATGTTAACATCACTAAAAAATAAATTGTTATTTATTCGGTAAAATCAGGGGCGGTTAATGGTATTTTATCTGGGGGCAAAGTTTATTTGTTTTACGTTAGCTAACGCACGTTAAATCGGACATACACAACACATTTTGATATTTTTCATAAACATCGTCTTTTGATTTTGCGTTACGGATTTATATCTTAATGCAAACGCAAGCCTCTGGGGTCTCAATCAGAAATTCGAGAGAAGATATAATATTTCATTAAAATGTTCTTGTTACTATAATAACTAGCAATTTAAAACAATACATCTGATCTAAAAAAGGATTGAATTTTGAATTCGAAAACAAAAACAAAAACATGAATTAAAATCTGTTAATTTACTAGCAGATTTAGAAATGCCATAAAAAACAAACGGCTAGAGAAATGCAGTAAAAAGATAATACAAATATTTACTACTTACTATAGAAAGTAAACCAATAACATTTAACTTGCTTCTTCATCGTGCAAAGTTCAGCCGTCCAGCAGTTGTTTATCAGTTATCTCGTCAAACTTCTGATGTCACGTGTCTTCAAACATTCTTTTGTTAGCGCTGAACACAAACTTTAATGTGGTTTGGTTTAGGTTATTTAATTTCACCTTCAAAGGGATTGCGTCGTTTTTTTTGTTTGATGATTGTGTTTGGGATCGTGAGTTCATATGTGCTGAATCCATTCAGCACAGCACCTGTGTGAATATCTCGTTGCTCTTCGACCGTGATACCTATTCGGTCGCCTGGATTTTACACACTGAATTTTAACAGCGTGTTGTTAAAATTTAGATTTAAAATTTAAACCGTTGTTATTTGCAGTGGCATGCAGTCTATAAAGGCTGACACGTTGTGTTTACCATAAAAAAACGAACCACAAGACGAAATTAAAAAGGGGAAAGAAACTTTAAAAAAATGTATTTTATTCACGAATTTGATATGGAACTGGCACATTTAATAATTTATTCAGTTGGCCATAATGATCACCGAAAGATATTGAAATGGCGATTTTCAAATACTTAAGATTATTATTATACAAGATTCATACCTGAACTTGAAAATTATAGTCTACCTTTGGTCATAGGGTAATGCTCGCTACTGATATCTGATATAGGTATTGCAACCAGAGTTGACGCGAACACATTATTCGAATAGATGCATTGCTTGTATACAGTACATTTCAAACTTGTCATTCGTATTCACAAAAAAAAAAATCCAGCGAAATTGAAAGAAATAGGAATGTAGTCCCTTTCTCTCTTAAATCAATAAGCAGGCGTAAAAAAGACAAGGCTGTTACTGTGAAGTTTGAAAAGGACATAACTGTCGGATGTGAATACATCAGAGTCAATACAAAAATCTTAAGTTTATTTTGTTTGGGTCAACTTTTATTGCGCGACCAGTAAAACCGCTTTCTCCCGGTAAATCGTTATAAAAGGCAGAAATCCCCATTTTAATGCATCTTTAATCATTGGCTTATAAATAAGTGCTGGTATGTTTTACAATCATCAGATTGGCACATGTCCGAATCGTGGAGGTCAACCGTAAGGTTTCTGACTATAAAGATTCTATGGAATATGAAGCGAGGTTAGCTGTCTACAATGGAGTTCTGATACCAACCCTGATATATGGAAGTGAGTCATAGAATTGCCAGAGAATTCAATGTAATTCTTTATTCACTTTAAAATTTTACATTTGAAGGCATTTACAAATAAGAAAAATCGAAAGAAAGAAGGCAGACATATATGATGTCAGTAAATTTCATACAAAACATAATGGTATTATGCAAGTAGCAATAAAGCTTTCTGTTTAAAAGCAGCTTCACTGGGAAAATACGATAGGCAGTAGATTGAAAACAATTGAGATGGAATCCTTGAGACGTATGCGTGGGAAAACCAGAAAGGGACGCTTAGATGGTCTCACGAAAACATACCACAATCAAGCGATTAAAGTATTTGAGTCCGATGCTCTTAACGGACGGAATAACACAAGGTATGAATTTATGAACGTGGATGAAGCAACAAGTGTGTCAGAACAGAGGGTGTGGCGTTATTTATCTTCAGTTGTCTTTATTTGACAGTTTTGTTTTTTTGTTTTGTTTTTGATGATACGCCCATCTGTGCTTTTATATGATTTTAGAACATAATATAAAGAGCTATAAAAAATTATACGTACATAGAGATTCTAAACCATAAAGTTATGAACAATCTTTTTCAAACGTTTAACAGTGACATAAAAAATAAATAAAAAAAATATTATAACAGAAATCATTAACACTACATTATCCAATCTACAAATTCATCAAAGTGCTGATTTAAATGGAGTCAGCAAATATATCAACAATACCTCCAAACTTGTTGCCGAGATCATGCATTCTATTGGTTAATGAATGAGGCTGAGAGTTGGTTTTGTAAGTGTTGCAGGACAATGTTACAGTTTGTCTTGTGTACATTTAATTTAATAGTGGCGAGGATGGCAGGGCTATCAATTAGGTTGTTAATGATTCTATATAATACAACTGTGTCTGACATAATTCTCCTGTCAGACAGTGTCATCAGATGCAATAAATTCATCAAACCTACATAATTCATTTTTTCCAATGTAATTTTGAGTTTAACATTTGTATACCTAAGAAATTTGTGCTCAACCTGTTCTGTACTCGTATGTCAGAGTGTACTTTATACAAAGGGGACCAAATAAGTGAATTATACTCCACTTGACTTAACTAATGAAGTGTAGAGCATTCTCATCCAATCTAAAGACTTGAAATCTAAAGTTGTGCAAAGGAAGCCAAGCACCTTTAAAGGATTGTTAGTTATGTAGTTAATGCGTGCAATGAATGTCAAGTTTTCATCGAATATTACACCTGGAACCCGAATTTGTGACACTGGTGTTAATTTAATAACATTTAATGTGTATTCATTTAAAGCCCCGCATTAATATCAGAGAATTGAGATTTAGGCAAGAGGTCTGTATAGCATCGGCTCTGAATCCCGACTGACCTCTGTTGAAAGACAGATATGATCATTCGAAAGATAGAAAGAGCGCGCCAATGTGAAGATCGTTAGAATAAATGGGCGTAAGTGACAATTCTATAAATATTAATAAAACACGACATATTTAAGACAGATCAAAAATCTTAAGTAGCATTTAATGAAACACTAAATAAATAACAGAACAAACCCTTTTTCTTAATTTTCGGAGTATATTTTACGATATTTTTCTATTGAGGGAATTTCATATAATTATATTTTCAGCCCGTTGACTGATTAGAGATTATCTTCAAATTTTTTTTTTTTTTTAAGTTCATAAAACCTCCAGTTTTTAAGGGATATTTGTAATATATCCATAGAAATTCTGTTCTGCAGAGCCTGATAATTTAATGATAATTTAAAAACATATTGGACCGAGGTGGGACATAATGTTTAGTAAAAAAGGTGTTTGCAACTTACCACAAACAATACAAAAAAATATTATGTCGATGTAATGAAGATTCATCTTACGTACAATCCTACTCATCAATTATACCAATTATTAGTTCCCAAGAATTCAATCAGGAATTTTATTTAAATAGCATTTTCCTGCATTCTTGGTATCTATCTCTTTTCCAATTCTAATTAATTTTGTGGGTTTTAAAAATCAAATACATATATAAAAAAATCTCAAAATAAATTGCTAGGTGGCAGTAAAGCAGTTTCTCTAAACGCAAAAACTCAATAAATCTTTTTAATCTGGTCAGTAGTGTAGTGTAGTGGGTGTATCGTATAATTTATTAGAGGTTGATTAATTATATGTCACAGTATGTAAATACTCTCTAGGCCAGAGGTTCCCAACCTTATTTGTCTCACCGTTCTACTTTTGGACTTTTTTTTCATCAGCCTCTTCTCGTTTCTTCTTATGTGAGAATGCGATGAAATCTAAATATTTACATTGTGACTGAGATCCCTGCCATACACATGTGGTGCCTTTATTGTTTATCCTTTGTATGAGCTTAGCTTCCTGCATTGTTTACTGTGCCACCCCCAATGAGAGCGGTACCATTGAGAGGGAGGGTTACTTTTCGCACCGATCTTCCGTTCTCCTGTTGTCCTGTCAGGTGGAGAGAGTTACATAGTCCCCAGGGTTCTTCAGAAGTATCTTCTCCACTATCCCACCGTCTTCACAGGGGTCACGTCTGGCCACTGGGCCGCCGGGGATGGTATGTATAAATCTATGTTGTGCCGTGAAGGGGCAGTCGGGGTTTTTTAGAATCATTTAATAGTGGCTTCGTTTTTTATATCAAAATGAGTCCCTGACATGAGAACCGATAGAGGGACTCATATGGTCCTTAAAACGGCTCGGGACTGTGAATGAAATAATAACTGTCATTTCGGCCTTCTGATCTTATACCCTGACATGATCATCACCCCTGTTCTCCATTACGATAGCTTTTTGCTTTTGATAAGTATTTATGTTCACACTTGACATATTATATAGTACATAGTACGTACATTATTGTTCACCTGACAGCAGGTCCCGAGAAACCTGATTAGGTATTATAAACACAGTAAAGAAAATGAAAAAAAAACTATTAATCCACCTATAAATCAATTTATCTTTATATTTTTTATTACGTGTACCTGTATATACATGAACATTTGTTATCAGCTGACTTATTGCCCATTTTACTAGGTGTGGAACGCTTGTGTTGAGATAGCATTTTATAGGGGTGGTTGTTCAGCTAGGATATTTAGTTGACAAATAGATTAATAGATAACAATTTAATATATTTTTTTAAAGTATACTAATTTAAAGGCATAAAGGAATTTAGCAGTTGACAGGTTTATTGGGGGGTGATCAACGATCTTACTTTAAAAGGAACTTTGTTTTGCGTATTTCTGATGTCACTAGGTAGGGAATTGAATAGATTAATAGCATTGTACAGGGTGGCGCAAAACTACCGTTATGGTTTGGAATGAAATGGCATAATCAAGCCGTTGTTGGTAGTCTATCGGATTCAATTCTTGCACAAGCTGAACCTTATACTGGAACATGTGCAATGTGGCCAAAATCCTCTGAACGGACCTCCGCGATAGCCCCAGTTGTGCCGAACGTCTTCTTGTTGATGTTTCTGGACTGTCCTGCACACTATCGACAACACGTTGGATATTTTCTTCCGTGTGGACCGTACGTGGTCTTCCGGTACATGGAAGGTGTCTTACTGTACCATGTTGTCGAAAATTTGCAACCAGGCGGTTTATTGTTGATGCTGAAGGTCCAGTACGCACATTAAAAAAACGACGATAAGCACGCTGCGTCAAAACAATTGACCGTTGATTTTCAAAATAAAATTCAACAATTGTTGATCGCTGTTCTGTTGTGTAGTGTTCCTTATCAAATTCCCCAAGTTTTCTTCACAAAATTCTGAAAAAAAGGAATAAATTTAAAAAGTTATTAAACATTCAAACCATAACGGTAGTTTTACGCCATCCTATATTTAAACTTCTTTGTATGGACAAAGAAGTTTAAATAAGTTTTTCTTATGGAAGAGGTGACACGAACTGGTATATTAAAAGATTTTACATGTGATTGTCTCAGGGCTCCAGTGCTTGTTATTCTTTCAAACATATGGGTATATTTTAAATTGATGCAACAGGATATTTTTTCAATGTGTTTTTTTCAAGTTGGGATCATTTAATTATATAATTAAAAATACACTTTGTGTACACCACTTTTATTAAAATATATAAATATTTCTACATGTTTCGATAGCAATGCTATCATCCTCAGGAATAAATGAATACTAAAAAATAATTTCAAGTATAGACAAATGATAAAAATTGGGAACATTTAGTTTCTTAAAAATAAAATCAGTACTCATCCTTAATGGAACTTTAACAATAACCTTCACGATTAGTTTCTGGATCTTTGCTAAAGGCTCCATATTAACCATTCAATAGAGTAATTGAACCGTTAATTTTGTTGCACGATCCTTTTAACGACGTACCACAAATTTGAATTAACAACGAAAATTAAAAAAAAAAACTTATACACTTTTCATATTACATATTTGTTGCCCTCGTCCACCATTTCAATCCTTTACCGCCCCTTTGCTCTTGAGACCACTACCACCCACGTTGGGAATCTCTGCTCCAGGTTATTTCGACTTGTAAAAAGACAAAGAAGTTTTCTCCACCAGAGAGAATAAATGATTGAGAAGAAATTAAATAAAATATTTTTAGAACCTTTTTTTCTTCGGTATTTTTCTTTCCATGGTCAATGTCGTGAGTCAAGGATCAACAAAAGGTTAAACGATTGTTTTCGAATGTACATACATAATGTATGAGGTCATAAGGTCGGAATTTAGAAAATCATTAATATATGTGTTGGGAGGCAGGTATGGGTATCGTCGTCCCGGGAACCATTTATTGGATAACCAACACCTCTGTCATGGGTCACCCCACTATGTCATGGTTGACTTAGCAGGGGTGACCGTGATTATGGAGTAAGGTTTGTCAAGGTCTTGGCGGCGGATGCGTCTGCCTACCAGCTGCATGGTGGGCCGGATCGGGAAAGACCTGTTGAAGGAGACCCCTTGGCTTATCCAGACGTATTCTCGACCCATCGCCTTGCACTGCAGAGAAGGGATGGATTAATAAGAATAGGTCATATTTATTTTACTTACAGGTGAAAATATAATAAAAACAGTAATTATTGAATGGAACACTAGTATATATTGATTAACTTGGCGGGTTTGCGATAAGCCGACGTAGCTCAACGGTAGAGCATCTGACCGGACATTAGAAGGGTGCGGGTTCGAGTCCTGCCGGCGACATTTATCTTTGCTCGGAAGGTTTTTTCAATTTGGATGAGTGTTTTAGATTAATAATTATTGTTTATAAAAATAATAATTGTTACCCTTTGCGCTATGCACAAAAATCTTGTCTTAAGTTTTTAAGAACTTTAGTTTATCAATTAATATTTATTTTATTTATTTTTCAGTATACCTAATTAATAGCTTTGTAAGTATGTAGTGAACTATGTATAAATGAGCGAAACCAATTTAAAACTTTATTCAGCTTGTTTATAAGACCAGACCGGTTTCAAAAAATTACTATCATCTTCAGACTCGTACATTTTTTCTATTATATGAAGCTGTTACTTTGCGGTTATCCATTATAATGAAATGAAACTTTGTTTTAACCACTTTTATTTTCATGCCGACCGGTTTCGGAACAACCGTTCCATCGTCAGGGCTAAATATATACTAAAAAATATTATATAATTATGGCAGAACATAATAGGTGTCACAGTGAGGGTGGGGGCGTGACTAGGGATTAATAAAAAGTGGGGGGAGAGATAGAGATTAAGGGAGGGAATAACATTTAAGATGTCTTAAAATATTTATAATTGAAAAACAATAAATATGGTTCAGTATTGTGAGGATTTGCAGTATTTATGTAATTTTCTAGGAGGAGTTGCAGTATTTATGTAATTTTCTAGGTAAGTCAATAACAATATTTTCGTTCGATTAGAAGAAATGTACTTTTCTCAATGCGCTTTCAACGCGAGTTAACAGTGGTCGTAACTAACGTGCTCTGTTTTATCTCGTTCAGCGAACAGGTACTGGGACAGTTAAGACCCGGTTACACGGGGCGATTTCGTGGCTGCTACGTGAATAGTAGCAATCTAATCACTTCGTGTGAAAAGGTAATCGATGCGAGTAACTCAATTAGCGGCTTATAAATACAGCGGCGACTCTATTATAACATGTTCAATTCTGGTGGCGAGAAACGGTCACGACACCTAATTGTTGTTCACGTGATATCTTTGCCGCTACGCGGCGCTACTATCTCTGACATCTCAAATCGTTAGTCGCCTTCTAAAGTTATTATCAGTATAGACCGTAGGATATTTCACTTGCTACTTCCAGCAAAACCACTTAGTTCACAAGGCCGGGACACGGAATCGAATCGGCTTCTTAACTTGTCTGAAACAGTTAAAAAAAATCGTCTTAAACGTTTTAAAATGTTTTAATAAATAATAAAAAATTAAGGTGAAATTTTTTGAAAATCCCATACAAGTCAAAATGCCGATTTTATGCAGTGTCCCGGTCTTGTGTCGCCCAGTGAGACCGAGCCTTTAGGCAGCGGATGGGTCCGATTGCAGATCGCGGATCTTCGAGGCCTTGGTCGGCCAAGGTCAGACACACGCAAGAGGCAACAGGCATTGTACCGCCGCTGCCAGTGAAGACTTTGTCATGGGGAGATACTTGAATACTTGGTGCAGATTGCAGGTAGAGACACTGAAGATCATCACCAGGTATTGGGTAGGCAATTGATAAAGAAATACCATTGTTATGTTATAAGTAAACCTCATTTCAACCTCATCATCATGATATATACGAATTTATGAATATTTAAGGAGATTAACATCTTTGTAATTTTAAAATGTTCAACAAATTTGTTTCACTTTGGTTTCTTAATAAGGAAAAAAAATCTTTAGAACAGGCAATATCTTTAGCTAGGAATTAATATCGACCAGGCAAACATAATGGCAACTGCAACATACATGTACCTAAATTTACAATTAATTATTATATTTTACAAATAAATAAAAAAAATGTCTTTTAATGTTATTTATTGTAATAAGGAACTCCACTGAAAAACATAAAGACTTAAAAAATATCTATTCATATATAGATCAACAAACGCCGATTCTGAATATATAATTATACGTAGAATTTATAAATCGTTATTTAAAAGTGAAAAAAAACCATCTCATTAAAATACACTTTTATGTTGGTACCATTGAATTTGGAACATCTGACGTCACGTGAGCATTTTGTTTTTGGATTAGTATGAAAAATTATATTTTTCGATTATGTTTTGTATTTTACATATGTATTTTTTTTAGTTTTGGAGAAATCTAAACATAATTTAGGTCATTTTAAGCTCTATAACTGTTATTCAATATAAACACCTATTATTCATGAAAGAAAATTGAATATTCATGATCAAACTAATTATCAATACCGATATTATAATAATGTTAATGCTAAATACTATTATTATTCTATGAAATATGTTTACCATAATACTTACGGTTTACCATAAATAGAATATAAAATTATGTACGGTAAAGCTCGTGCTTGTTTTGAAATTTGACATTCTAACCTCAAAAATGATCAAAACCGACCGGCCATAGGTTTGGAGCGTTTAGGCGGGCTTTGAAAAAAGACACTTTGAAAATTATTTTAATTATTAAAACTAACTTTAAAAAAAAATAATTATACTGGTATTTAAGTTTGAACGTCATTATTTATAAAAAAAATGTTACGGAGTTCCTTATTATGGCAGGGCACAAAGTAAATGCTTTTTACGAATAAGAAATGTATGTATGTTTATTTCATTCTTCGTTATTTTGAGAGAGGTTCAGTGAAATGGCAATATTATTTTCTCCCCAATATCTAGAATATGTGCGGTTTTAAGGTTTTGGCGAATCCGTTTCCTAGAGATGAATTCTGAGTATTATAGTTACAAGAATTACCAGAATTAATAAGTGATAAGTCTTATGATTAACGTCAATATTAATTGTATTAGTTATCGGTTGCAGAGTTTATCTAGAAAAAAACCACTGACGGAAATAATAGGTAAAATACATAACTATTTTTCCTTAAAATCATTATTAGAAATAGGTAAATAGTTGTCACGATTCGGTGGGTACCTACGAACCATTCAAAGAATTATTGATTATATAGGATCTCCCCTTTCCAAGCCCTCCTCCCCTACCTCGCCTTCCTCTGAATTTTTAGTCGGATGACCTTGTACGAGTATTTGGTTCTCCTCGTGAAGTTGCCGACATACAGTAGTTTTAATTTTATTAGATCTAACACAATTTCTCAATTTTTGACAATTAGGTTATCTCCCACAACGGATTTTATTACTTACAAATGTATCATTTTCATTAGAGCGTGAGAATTTTTTTAATTTTTCAAAAATGCGAATAGTACCAAAGATATAAGCTGTCAAAATATTGATAAAATCGGTTCACAAAATGACTGGCATGGACATAGATATCATAGGCGCGGCGGTATCTGTTATTGCGATTTGAATTGTGAATTGTACTGAATTGTGACTTGTGACGTCACGTGTATACGTTTTTCCGAGTTTCACTTTGAATTATTTTTGACTTATTTTGGTCTTTCTTATGTTGTATTCTAAAAATTTACTTGATTGTACGAGTATATCTCCTTGATATTCGATGTATTGATGTTATTTTGTTCCTTTTTAAGTTATCTTTTAGATAAATATGACAGATTCTCGATTGCATATGTCTTTGATATCTGCTGTTTTGATGCTATTTTGCTCTTTCTCAGGTTATCTTTTAAATAAATATGACGGTGTCTTGATTGTATCTATTTGATATATGTTGTTTTGATGCTATTTTGCTCTTTCTCAGGTTATATTTTAAATAAATATGATGGTGCCTTGTTTGTATCTATTTGATATATGTTGTTTTGATGCTATTTTGCTCTTTCTCAGGTTATCTTTTAAATAAATATGATGGTGTCTTGATTGTATCTATTTGATATGTGTTGTTTTGCTGTACTACTGTCTTTTTTCGTTCTTATTTCTCAAATTGTTTAATACTTGCTGATATTTTTATAATATTATTTAAATCGGTATTATGTAATTGGGGTTTAGTATCTCTATAACAAAACTGTTATGCTATTTTCGTATTTTTTCCGACTCGTGTACATTGATCATAACATGCATGCACTTATATTGTTATATTATTGCCCTATATTTGTATGATGATTGTTATTTATTATTGTATTACATAATATTGTTGGACTAAACTCCTGCTGACAAGCTACTTGCAGTGGCTTAGCTGGCACAAGTTCCCATGGTATGTAATTGATATTATACAATAAACAAAACATAAATATAATATAAACTAAATATATTAGTAGCATTTAAATAATTTTAAAGATACTCGCAGCTATCAAGGAGATAACATATTTGCTCAATATAATGAAATATCGTGAAACTATGCGTGCTCCGGTTGTGATTAGATTACGATTCCAAATCCAAATCTGAATCCGAATCCGATTCAGTGACTCTGCTTTATATTCCCATTATACAATAACAATAAACGTATGCAAGGTACAGCATGCGAGTACTGATTTGTATACCTGCATTTTTATCTGAGAGTGTACACCAATACCTGTTTCGGGTAACCGAAAAAGTGAATACTAATTAGCATGTTTTCAATGTAGCATATTTGTAATTTGAATACCTCTTTCTAAAGTGCCTTTAAATTGCTGGCCAAAAGGAAAGTTTTTTTGCTCATACAAGAGAGATCCCGCACTTTTATTACTATGTGTGGAGCTTGTATCACTGACCTTTGTCAAGGCGATTTGGGATTCCCAACTCTCGGCGAAATTTCAAAAGCATGTGAACATCAGGTGTTGTTTGTACGTGCGAGGGATCCGCATTGGTCTGGTTTATGTTGTGCATATACAATTTTGCGTGTTTTCGGTGTTGTAATTTACACTTATTTATAATTGGTTGAAGGTATAAGACAGGAAGTATGCTGGGTTTATCAAACATATCTCCTGCACAGAATTAGCTCTTTGAAAGTAGTAATTTATATAACAAGCAAGACATTTTATCTTTTTACAATAACTCCACACAGGAGGCCCTGGGAGAAATGATTTCCCTCAAGGCCTATATCATTTTTGGGAATGCTGTGTGGAGGGTCTTTTAGAGGATAGGAAGGAGTGAAAAAACACAGAGATCCGCAGATCATTCCACAGCCGAGCTGCTGAACACATGAACGAGTCGTAGAAGCGACCCGTTCTCATGTGAAAAATGTCAACAGTATGCAAATGTTGGGGGCGCGTTTGGCGTGTTTCTCGACTATGCACCGATGATGAAGGGATCAATGAAGTTAGTTTCTCACAGCATCTTCCATTGAAATACCGGTAGAACAAGGACTGAGTTAATACGGAAGAGAGAGGAAGGGCGCTAATATAAATAAACCTTAAACCGTAATCGTTCGTTTGAAAAATATTGAATAAAACACAACATATTTAGAAAAGAGCAAAAATCTCAAGACTTCTGACTTAAGTACCGTATAAAGAAACGATGTGAATTTTTCATACATATAACGTGTAAAATAACAAGGATAAAGATAATATTTTAAATAAATCGGGGGTATATAAATCAATTTGTAAGTTTTTTTATACCCTGGAATGACTTCTAGAAATTTTAATAATAGAGTTGAGGAACACCTAAGGTGTTTAATTAATAATCGTTATTCTGAATTTGCCAACCATATTTTGGAAACAAATCATTCTTTTGACATAAATAAAGATTTAAATTTTTTGCATACAAATACAACCGGCTTACAATAAGGAACTACAGTGAAAATTATAATGACTTCAAAAATATATATTCATATAGATCAACTAACGCCGAATCTGAAAATATAACTTACATTATATAATTATACGTAGAATCTATCTGCTCCAGAAGCTGGCTAGTCGGTGGCGAAGTAAGGCGGGGAATGAGTGGACCCTCCCTTCAGTGAACATCGTAGAGGCACTGCAGAACCTTGGAAGTTGCAGAAGTTGCCTGTATGCGTTATTGTAGCACGCCCTCAGCTTATCCCATTGCGCCGTTAACAACCGTTCTTCCTAACTCTACTAATTCTATAAAAATGCATAAATACGTTCTTACCAACAAAATTCTCGATCAATTTTACGCTCAATTCAGGATACCGATTTTTGTGGATTAAGTTCCCCTCAGCAGAGGACTATTTATAAAAATTGTCAATAGGGTAAACAAATGTCAGTGAAAAGTCAACGGTCATTATAGGTTCGCGATTTAACAAAGATTTATTTCCGTTTTCGAATGTTTTTCGAACGTTTTTTTATAAGCCACGTTTCGTCTTATTTTTCACGAAAGAGAAACGTCAAATTTAAAATTTACGTCTATGAGGGTGGGCGGGCACTATTTTATAGTCTACGGAGATGGGCGGGCACCTCCATAGAAAGTTTAGGATAAAACATGCTTGGAAACCGGCAAACAGTGAAAGCTCAACAAAACGCTTGGCTGATCGGTGCCTCAGATTGATCATTCGAAAAGTTGGTAAGAACGGCCGTGAGTAATGCGTCCACAGCTTAGCAAATTATGACTTGCTAGCCTTATACGAACATAATTATCATTGACTAGGTACTACATTCGGTCCTCTATTAATTGTATCGTTTCATTCACCCCTCTGTTAATGTTCACATTAGCCTTCTCGTCCCGCAAACATATTATTTCCTTAGTACACTAACTGATCTTCTACTCACTCCAAGGCTTCTACGATCACAACTTTATAGCACGACATAATCATATTCCTTCTCTCAAGAAAGGATAATATTACAGATATCATATTAAATTTTGTAAAACATCCACTTCGTACGAGTTACTAATTTATAAAAATGGTTATTGATTACAGTTATCGTTTCTAAACTTACCCGGTTTCCTGATTCTATAATACAATACTGAAATACATCTTTAAAATTTATAATCCAAATTAATTTTTACGAGGCTAGTGTTTCATTTTATGTATAATGTCAAACCGCAAATAAATTCCTTAATACCAAATAAGTAGTAATCTTTTCTATATATATATTAAATTAATGTCTGTCCTCGATTTTCTCAGAAAATAGCACAGTTTGTTCTTATTAGTGCCGGAAATGATTAGAGAGTAGTTTTAATACGATCTAATATGTAAAACTGTTGTTATAACGTTTTAAAATAAGTATGAAAAAAATTAAACCCGCCATGTTGTATTAAGTTTAGCCCATATATGTAACACTCTGGTTAGCCACAGATTACATTTTCAAAAGAACAAGGTTTGTTTTCGGTAGAATATTTTCAAATTGAAAAACACATGTAGGTATCTACTTAAGAACTTTATTATTTAGATACATTTTGAAAAAATACATGTTTAAAATGAAATAAAATTTTCACGTGAATCTTTCCTTATTTAGAAATAGTAATAGTCGTCACAAAGCATTACTTTCGCTATCAAATCAATTATGGCATCCAAATGACAAGCAAGAATTTACAACTTCATAACTTTATTCTATAAAAAAATAAATAATCCCGAGCAAGGCTCCCGGGTACACATAGCTAGTGTAATATAAATATGTCTAAAATATACGTAAAGTGTAAAATCGGATGATGTGTTCAGACACACACATATGTATTTTACATTGCAATTCATACATAATGATTTTTTATAAATAACTTATCCATGTGCGTGCAAATGAACCATTTCACAGGACCTTTCTTTAGTTAGAGCAACAAAGTTTCATCTGACACAGCAGTGTCTTGTCTGACATATGAACTATAAAGAGAGACTCTATAGAGGTATCTTTGACCTAAAATGAGTTTTATAACTCATAGGGCCATAGACGGCCTTCGTAGTTGAGTGGTTACGATCCTCGGCTGTGAATCCGGAGGTGGCGTGCTCATACCCCAGCGTGCGCAAGTAATTTTTTTTTATTACTTTTTGTCGTTTTCACAAATTATTAATTTAAAATAATATGTTGTGTATTTGCGGCATGTTCCACAGTGGTACATACTTCCATTATCGCCCCGGTGAAAGACCACCATTAAGAATCGAAACGTTGCTTGAAATGGCTTAGTCGTGTTCGGTGACCAGATCTGAGTCGGGTACTTCCCCACCTCCCTTTCCCCGTCTCTTTTATTCTCCCTATTACCTTCAGTCTCACAACATTCACATAAAAGGAATTGCTATGTAGTACGACAGTACGAAATAATTTAAAAAGAAATCTATTAATAGAATTAATAAGTATTTTGTTTACACCACTGTTTAATATATAAATATCATCATGTTTCTGAAGCCAAGCTTCCCTTATCAGGATAAACGGTGTACTAAAAAATAGACAAGTATAAACGAATAATAAATAAATACAGAAAAATAATAATGTAAGAATAGACAAATTACAAACATAAACAAAAATTAACAGTAAGTGATGAAAGTAGGTAAGTATAAACAAAATACTTTGTATTGATTCCATTGATTTTTTTAAAAGTTATTTTGTCTTTTATTTGGGAGACCAATAGTTTAAATTAAAAATTAGGTATAATATTATGTTATATAAATTTGACCATTTACAGGTTTCGACTTGGGTATATGTACATATCACTTAAAAATAATATTTCATGACTGTGCTTTCAAATTGAGCTCCAGGGAGATTTTATTAATTGTTTTGGAATATTTACAGATTATTAACATAACCATATATATATAATTAATATTGAGAAGTGCGTAAGTGTTAATAATCCAGTAAAAAATATTTACAGGATGCTTAGTTTTGGTTTAGTTATCAGTTATCATTTGATAGAGATGCTAAATAATAAAAGAAATAAGGTATTAATTAGCTAATGCAGAGTATTAACATGTAAGAACTGTCCTGTGATTGTGAGTTAAATTTCACTGTCTAGCTCTAGACCTCATACGATGATAGTTTGTCCTGTCATCATGGGTAAATTATCATTATTCAAAGACATCTTTATTCAAAGACCATCTCTAGAAAGAGGTGTTTTAGAACGACTATTTCGGGATTGACATGGTATACTGAGCTAATTATCACTGTTCCTAGAAAACGAGCTACATGAAACATTTGCATCTCAGAATTCTCTTGTCATAATGAGCTAATTATCAGTGTCCCTAAAAAATGAGCTAAATGAAACATTTGCATCTCAGAATTCTCTTATCATAATGAGCTAATACTGTCCTAAACAAAACTAAATGAAATATTTGCATCTCCAAGATTCTCTTATCATAATAAGGCTAATTATCAGTGTCCCTAAAAATGACTGATAATTGTAAAATTCTGTCGCCATGGAAGCTAATTATCAGTGTCCTAAAAATGAGCTAAATAAAACATTTGCATCTCAGAATTCTCTTATCATAATGAGCTAATTATCAGTGTCCCTAAAAAATGAGCTAAATGAAACATTTGCATCTCAGAATTCTCTTATCTTAATGAGCTAATTATCAGTGTCCCTAAAAAATGAGCTAAATGAAACATTTGCATCTCAGAATTCTCTTATCATAATGAGCTAATTATCACTGTCCCTAGAAAACGAGCTAAATGAAATATTTGCATCTCAGAATTCTCTTATCATAATGAGCTAATTATCACTGTCCCTAAAAAATGAGCTAAATGAAACATTTGCATCTCAGAATTCTCTTATCATAATGAGCTAATTATCAGTGTCCCTAAAAAATGAGCTAAATGAAACATTTGCATCTCAGAATTCTCTTATCATAATGAGCTAATTATCAGTGTCCCTAAAAAATGAGCTAAATGAAACATTTGCATCTCAGAATTCTCTTATCATAATGAGCTAATTATCAGTGTCCCTAAAAAATGAGCGAAATGAAACATTTGCATCTCAGAATTCTCTTATCATAATGAGCTAATTATCACTGTCTCGAGAAAACATGCTCCTTATAGAGCTACTTTTAATATATTTATCTACAGATTATCCTGACGTATTGAGCTAATTATCACTGTTCCTTGAAAACGAACTATGTCAGACCTAATTATCTCCGGATTGTTTCGTCATAAGGAGCTATTTATGAATGTCCAATGACCCCAAGAAAGAGTTGTTTTAGACTCCATTATCTCAAGATTGTCGTTATATATTTATTTAGCAAAAACATTTATAAAGACCAATACAATGTAAAAGCGATAAAAAATTACAAATATATATTTAGCACAATTATATAACACAGAGGTAAAACAAAAATAGCCACAAAAGCGTTATAAGTAGGAACATAATATTATAACATAATAGGTTCGTGCTTAAAATTATTGAAGGTCATGTGAAAAATATCCACATTTCCTGCGAGGCAGTTAATTAAGCCTTCCCAGAGGCATCACCATTGGCAAGTTAGTTCTGCACCTGGGAAGAAACAGAAGCCTGTGTTGGCGGCCTCGCGTGAAATTATCAGGGGTATAAAATCCTATTTTAGCCAGGATGTCATGTATTGCTAATACACCGTTCAATAGTGTATGAGTCCCTAGAAAAGCTATTTGAAACAATTATATATGATTTTTTCGAAGGAAGCAAACACTTTGGGGTGTGACATTATATATTAAATGAAAAACACAATTTGTAAAACACCACTTTTATTGAATTAATAACCGTCGCCCCCCCCCTCCTTTTTCCTTCCCCCCCCACTTATCCTCCCTAAATAATGTCTCCCCTCCCACTCTATATGTGTCTCTTTCTTTCATTTTATATCTCTTTCACTCATTGTTTTATGTATATATATGTGCCTGTATCTAATTATCTTTAGTTAATAATAAGCCCTGACGAAGCTTCGGTGAAGCGAAACCTGGTTGGCGACGGTTATTAATTCAATAAAAGTGGTGTTTTACATATTGTGTTTTTCATTTAATAATTATATATGAGTTGTCCTATCACAACGAGTTGAGCTCTAGAGAATATAATGAGTTCTAGAGAGAGCTACTGTAGACCTCGTTATCTAAGGACATAACTGAGTCAGTGAACCTTGTCATTTTAAGGTGATGAGACTGACGAGTTCATAGCATTAAAACGAGTGTTTCCATCTCCTTGAAATTTTGTCCTTAAATATCGTTTTCTCAATGAAATGATAAAGGTTAATTTAAATTAATCTATATTGTTTCATTACTAACATTTTTTGTTTTATGACCTCGTCAGGAATGGCTTATAAAGGATTGCAGTAGTAAAATGCGCTGAATGGACAACTAATTACCAACGATTTATAACATCATAATTTTCTTTTCGATTAAGTCGAAAATAACTGAAGAGGCAGTATAAATGATCGAAATGAAAACAAGGCTAAACTAAATTTCAAGGAAATAAACAACGGAGATTAAAATATATATTTTTTAAATCATTTAAGATAATATTAAAAACTACCAAATTGAAAGTCGAAACCAAAAGACAAAAAAAAATAACAGTAGCAGCTAAGATACGAACCCAGGACCTCATGGTCCATCCGGGACCTGCGCTCTATGCCAAATGAGCTACGGCTACTCCAATCCAATAAAATCAAGAAAAATAACAAGGCGTAGAAAATAATAATAACAGTTACATAAGATGTAGATATTAATATATTAACCGCCCGTCCTTTGGGTGATTATTCAAAAAGTAGGTAAAAAAACATCGTTTTTTTTTTTCTCATTATATTTCGCTATAACGTACGTGATACGGCTTGTAGCGTTCGGGCGATAATATAGCGGCCGTATCACGTACGTTCGTATGGGTAGGGCGGTTAAAAACAGTGGTGTAAACAGTAAAAAGTACTAATTATATTTTACCGTTAAATAGTTGTCCTTATACATATTTCTTGCAGTGTAGAATAAACTTTGTATGTTGCTCGATACACACACGGTATTTATGCAATAAGATAACGTGACATACACGTTATGAGCACATTCATATCAACTTATGAACAGAAACAGGTACGTGCATAATTAACCAGTATTAAATATACATTACTCCGCGGTTCTTGGAAGGAATTCCCGTCCACATAATATTAATAGCCGTTAATTAATCTATTCGACTAGAGAATCTCATTTCCGAGAATTGTGCTGCTGCGGTATTGTCATCACGGATTTTTACGGGAAAATCCTAAGTCTTACTACATCCATTAATATCGTTTGCGGTGAAGATATGTTTTACTTCCTTATAATTCGATATAGAAGACCTTACATTCCGACAATATCTTCAAATCAAATATTAAAATAATATTGACAAATAAACTCTTCGGGTTTTTAAAAGAGTAAGGTTTTCAAAGGTGAATGCACTCACTTATGTGCCAATACAAATTTTTTAAATTTTTTATTGAAATAACTTAATGACGGAAGGATTGTAATATATTTTTTTTTAATCATTAAATTAATCTTAACAAATCTTAAATGAAATATGATACAGAAAAGACAAAGGTAGTAAAAAGATATCGATCGTATCTGGGAATCAAACCCAGGACCTCGTGTCTCACCAGGACAACGCTCTAACCACTGTGCTAATGAGACCGACTTATTTACTGTCATTTTAATCGATATTGTACTTCGATTTCAATAAAAATGAATTAAAATTGCGTATTTTTACCTTTTTATTTTCTGTATCTTTTGTGTATGATATTTCATTTGAGATTTATTAAGGTTATCTGCAATGATTAAAATAATATTACAATCGGGTTTATAAGCATCAGTAAGAGTGGAAGATCTCAGTATTGCCCTGGTAAAATACCACCATTCAGAATTGAAACGTTGCTCGAAATGGCTTATAGCCGTGTTTGGTGACCAGATCTGAATAGCCAGGTATTTCCCCACCTTCCTCTTCCTCTTCCCCTTATACTTCTCCTTCCCCTTCCCAATACCTCCAGCCTCACAACATTCCCCAATTGGGAATGCCAGTCTCACTGGCTCCAGACGGTTGTGATCAGTTGGGACTCTTGTGCGGTATTCATTACTAATATTATTCTTAGGCGTCTGATTCATTTGATTTTATGAGATTGATGGAATATTGAGAACTGTACAGATTAAAAACATGTTGTACTAAATTTCGAATTTTTTGTGAATGTTTTTTTAAAATATGTAATTAATAAGAAGTATTTTGTTTACACCACTGTTATATATAAATATCTACATGTTTCAGAAGAAAAGCTTCCCTCATCAGGATATACAGTATACTCAAATAATATTGGTAAATAATAAAAATGTATGAATAGAAAATTTATAAACATAAACAAAAGTTAATAGTAAGTGATGAAAGTAAATAAGTGTATAATCAAAAATAATTGAAAAAAAAAAAATTATAAATTTATATAAGTTATTTAAAAAAAGATTTTCTAATTAAAGGAACATGCATATATTTATATAATAACCGCCCTACCCATACGAACGTACGTAATACGGAAGCTATATTATAGCCCGCACGCAACAAGCCGTACCCCGTACGTTCAGGTACAAAAAAAGCTATACCCAAAACCCACAAAACATTCGTATACGCCAAGTTTGTTCCTGCATCATCTCGTTTAGTATTTCGAAGTCAGCCGAAGCTAACGGATGTGTTCGGGTATTTTCGTCTCTCTCATACAAGTTAAGTCACTAGTCACACGTATTGTTATTGCGAAATCTAATGAAAAAAAAAACGATGTTTTTTTACCTACTTTTTAATAATAACCCAAAGGACGGGCGGTTAAAAAACGTTGGTGTAAATAAAGTAATTCTTATTAATTAATTTAATAATGTCGTCACAAGATAATTACATATCTATCTAAGAAAAAAAAAAGATTTTTTCAAGATCAGAGGCTTTTACTGTTGGTAGAATATGTTTTTAAAGTAGAACAAGATAATCCCCCCAAATCGAGCAATCTCTCATTACAATTTAAATCGAATCGAATCAATTGAAGTGCAGTTTTACATAGTTTCGTAACAAATGAGGATTGGTAGTTCGAATATGACTAACTGCAACATATATACCTATGCAAATATGTTTTATTACATGGATTATGCAAAATCCCAGTCTAGTGGTAAACCAGTCTAACTCGATTCAGTCACATTTTCTGACTATCCCACTTCAGTCATTCAATTTAATCGGATTATTTTTGCTGGAATTAAATATTTCACCTACTTACAATGATAAACACGCTATTTGTGTACAATTTACACGACAATCTCAGCGTAATAACATCTAGTGACCTTCATACAAGCGATTTTTAGTCGAACGTTGTAGATTCAAGTCAGCCAGAAGGCAGGAATGTCTTCTAAAAGTAGAGAATTTCTCACGAGGTTCTTATTGCCAGACCCGGGACAGGGGAGCAATAATCCCAGAAGCGGAAACTTAATGCATTAAATTATTTAGTCGAAAGTCGACAACTAACCAAAGATAACCACATTACTGACGATTTATTTTTTTCATCCCTTAACATTTTGTTATAAAATTATCTCGATAGGGAGGCGAAGAGGTTTCTCATATTTAGGATGCTATATGAGGGGTCTTTTCAAGAAGACGAAATAGCCAACCGTTTCTTCCACAAGTGAAAAATGTTAAAATTGAACAAATGTAGCGAAAGCGTTTAGCTTCTCTCCCGGAGGCCTATTCTGGTTATTTTTAAAGAAAATTCCTTATTCCTTTCCTTAGGCATGACGTGACTGCTATTGACTTATTTAAATGGTTCGTTACGATGTTATAAAGATAAATAAACCGTTCTTTTTCTCTTGTAAAATGAAATAAAAAAAGACTTATTGGTTACCTGCGGTTCCGGTACCTTCGGATGAGAGCTGTCAGTTGTTATTCAACGAATGATATTAATTAAAAATATCAATATTTGCACAGTTTTAACGAGAGGTTAACTCAATATTAAGTAAGTTGCCAAATACGGTATTATTAAGGCAATAACGTAATAACGTAAATTTTCGGTACGGTAAACAAAACAATGCACAGCGGCAGGCGGCGGCATAGAAATACCACCATAACGGCAAAAGGTCATAACTATGTAGTGGGCTAGGTACCTTTTTATAAAACGCAATTCTTCGTTAAAAGGCATGTTTATGCTAATTGGAAATTAAATAAAAAAATATCAATATGCATTATAATATGATGTAATTGTTTTTAAAAGTTTTGGTTGAAAACATTGCGTTTTCAAATAATGTCTTAACACTCTGTTTAGGGTTTTTTTTATCTTTAAGCCCAAGGAAAAGGATACTGAATTTTCCTTTAAAAGAACCAGAGTAGGACTCCTGTTATATAGCGATGCCGAAGCGATCATTGTCGGAAGTTATTAAAGGGCACCGTCTTTTGAAGTGTCTATGTATTACCCGAGCTCTTGAAAGCGAAAAAAATGTATTCGGGGATACGTTTTCGGATCTGCTCTAGACACCTAAACACCTCGTTCCGGCTCTGTTTACTTTAGAGGAATGGCTGCTCTGCCTGTTTTATACATAACTTAGTTTTGGATTTGAGGACAAAATACTCATCCAAACTGAATGACATATTTTTAAAAATTAAATGTTTAGTAAATATCTAGTATGGATGAAAGTATTTAATTTATTTTTGTTTTAAATTATGAAGTATATGGGCCATAAAAAAACACATAATTTTAGGTGCAACTTAGAAAATTATGTGGGGGTTTATCGTGTTTTTTTAAAAAATATTTTATTTGCTATGTAAACATGATTACGTAAATAAAAATGGAAAAAACAAAACATTAAAAAAAAAAGTTTTTTTCTGGTCGAATTTTAAATTATGTGCGGAAAGTACAAATTTGCCGTTGTTTACGTTGGAACCCAAGTTTCAACGTAAATTGGTCATTTTTAAATTAATTTAAAATCCACCATAATGCTTATTTTAATATTTTTTTTATTTTATACTTCATTATATTTTCAAAGCAGATGGGGTAATACTTTTTTTTTAAATCACCGTTAGACCCCAAATAATTGTTAAAGGTGCCTCTAAAATCAATACTTTTAATGGGTTATATTTCATAATGTTAAAAAAATAAAATTAATTACTTATAATCCGTACTAGATATTTACTATAATTTCTGATGAAAAAAATATCATTAGGTTTAGGTGAGTATTTTGGCCTGAAATCTAAAATTAGGTTTTGTATGAAACAGGCAGCGCAGCCGTTCCTCTTAACATGGCAACTTAACCCATTATGTCGGTAACTTAAAAGCCTTTTCAAGCAATCTTTGTCAACCTTTTGGAATCAAATGTATACCTTACGAAACGTATGAAAAAGTCGATCATATTCGATTGATGAATTTATCACGACTACACAAGAGTCTCCCATTCTAGAAGGAAGTTAAAGAAATGCTACAAAAATAATTATTTATACATTGCAGTATTTCAATATGTGAAAAAATAGCGTTTTGGTTCCGGTTAAACCCGCAACATCTCCCCTGAATTCATGACCACCGAACAAAATAAAAAAAAGTGTTTGAAGTGAAAAAAACTAACGTTTTCAGAAATCAGGAATTTTGGTTTAATTTTCTTATCCCCATTCTGACCCACTAAAATATAAAATTTTTGATGACATCAAAAACTAATAACAGTCGATTCATTTGACCAAAATTAATTTTTATTGAAGTCAATTGAAATCTGTGGCATATTTGAACCCTGAAGTTTCATCAGCAAACTCTCGATATTTTCTTATAATTTTTTACCTTAAATTCTAACCCACGTTTTAAAGATTATTTAAAAAAAAACTAACTTATTGATATCATCAAAAATCCATTCATTTCGTCAAATTAATTATATCTGGAGTTAAGATAAATCCGAAGCAGAATCGAACCTTGAAGTTTCACTGGGGACATTCGCTAATTCAGATTTCTTGCTGATTCACGCTTGGAGCTAATCTCCTGATTATGATTTTATTCATGTACGCCGGTCCAAGATAATCTGTGAAAACCCAGTAAAATATGATTCAGTACGTGGTTTCACTGACTGCTTTTTTAGTCGTCTAAAAATTTAGCGTTTAAATGTAAATCATTATTTCATTTCTACTTTTGTATGCTTTACCACATTATGCACCGGCAATAGTCATAACAGGTATTTTTTTTAAATTTGTTATATGAATACCGCACAATAGTCACAACTGCTCCCAACCGTCTGGATCCAGTGAGACTATGGCATTCCCAATTGGAATATTGTGAGACTGAAGGTATTGGGGAGGGGAAGGAGAAGGGGAAGAGGGAGGTGGGATAATACCTGGCTATTCAGATCTGGCCACCAAACACGGCTAAAAGCCATTTCAAGTAACGTTATAATTCTGAATGGTGGTCTTTCACCAGGGCGATACTGAGAGTATGTTCAACTCTGGGTATTTATAATATATACGTATGATAGTTGAACGACTCAAGTTTTAAGCCATAGTTGTAAGTCATTTTGCAATATTGTGTGTAAAATATGCACTTGGTCATGGATATGCATTACTTTTAAGTCACTAGTTATACTTAACTCTAAATTGTCACTAGTTATAAGTTTTAGTTGTAAGTCACTAGCTATAAGTCATATATGTACGTCTCAGTAGTTAGTTACTAGATATGAGTCTTACTTATAAGTCATTAGTCATAAATTTTAGCGGCTAGGAATACCTTACAACTAATAAGTTCTATGTTTATCATTTGTCTATACTTGACATTATTATTTTTTAGTATTCTATATATTCCCGATGAAGAAAGCATGGCTTTCGAAACATGTTGATATGTATGTATTAATAAAGTGGTGAACACAAAGTATATTATTTAATTAATTTAATAACAATGAGGCCACAAAGTGAATACCAATCTTTTGAAGAAATTACAATAAGTTATAACGTCTAAGTGTTACGTACATTTTATTTAATAAAACGGCGCTATAGAAGTAATCCGATTGTTATTATTATTAATTCTTGTGTAATATACATTTTTTGTTTTAAAAAAATAAGTGCACTTTCGATTATTTCTTGGAAACTGTCTTTCCATTTTAATATGATATTCTAAAATTTAAAAAAAACCTTTGTAACTTTCTTTTGAAATAAAATAAATAACATAATTGTAAAGCCGTTCCGTCAGCAATAAAACAAAGTTCAAGTCATAAATGTACAATAGTAGAAAGCAATGGAACTCACTCCTGACATAGATAAATAATTCGTAGTATTTCTTTAATTAGCAACCTGCAAAGCACATATTTTTGGGCGATGACCGTTAATGGAGTAGTGTATGTTAATTAATTATAATTGTTTCCGCACACAGTTTTTGGCACTTAGCGCAGTATTTCACAGGCACTTATTTTAGGTTTTTTCTCAAACCTTTTTACTGTGACGTGTAAAGCTTTAGAGACGGTCTAAAGACAGAGTAAGAAAGTTTCAGAGTGGAATAGCTTTATTCCTGTACATTTTTGAAGAATTACAATTTTTCACGTGATTACTGCGAAGTTCAGTGCACTACAACAAATATAATTATATATGCTATTACAAAATATGTTTGTTGGATATCGCATTGTTTGCAACAACCACTAAAACCTGTCGTTGGTTCTGATACGAAAATGAAACTGCAGTCCTGACATTGGTAGGTACAGTAATTTCTAAGTCAACCCATTTATTGCAGCTCATAATTTCTTCAATTGACAACAGATCTTCAAATTAATTTAAGTGTAGAAAAATATGGTACCATATCAAATATTATTCAATCAATGAAGAAGATAATATTAGTAAATCTCAAATGAAATATGAAAAAGAAAAAGATCTAGAAAATAAAAAAAAGGTATCTGTGGCATATCTCTATTGTGTTTCATATTTCATTTGAGATTTGTTAATATTATCTTTTTCAATTATTAAATATTACAATGAGGTTCATAAGCTACAATAAATTATTCCAATAAATTGAATATTCATTCAAGACTTGTGGAAAAGTCAAAAGGTGTCCCATATAGATTACTAATATATTCGGGTAGGACTTTGCAATCATGCACAAAGATAGCAGCTGTTAGTTTTAAAACTTATTTTATTTTGTTATTTATTTATTTGAAACACACATTATTTAACAATAAAATGTAAGAAAGCGTTGACTGGCCAACTAGGAACAAATAACGTTTTAGGACAGTCAAATTGAAAAGTTTAGTTCATATTAAGTGCCATTATATGAAAATAGAAGGAAAAAAAACTAGTATTGACATATTATGGTAATATAATATATGTAGAAAAAATAATAATAATTATGTATAAAGATATGTGAAGAATAGTACAGAAAAAAACAATTGTGTATACAAGATAATTTGAGTATAGTACGAGTATAATAGTTAAAAAAATTATGAATGGATGAAAAAAAATTATAGAATAAACAATTATGTTTGATAGGTACTGGTTGGTGCTATGAAGAAAAAATGCGTTTGAAATTGAGTACTAAAAAAAGATAATATTATTGAGTAATATTGATAAGATTGAGTTATGAATCACTTAGCTTCATTAGCCGACAGTTAATAACAGTTGTTATATTTTCCTGAAAGTAGTATCTGTAATGTTTGTAGAAACAGGAACGTTTCAAACGGTTGTGGTATAAGCTATCATACGAAATGTTTGATGTTTATTTTTTATGTAAAAGTTAGTATTGAGTCCAGTATCACCCTTAAAAGAAGGCCATATATCAGAAATGTAACGGGGTTGCTCGAAATGGAATTTGCTAAGTAAGGGTGGGGTGTTTGGAATTTTTATTTTTATTTATTTATTTGAAACACACACGATTTAACAATAAAATGTAAGAAAGCTTTGACTGCCCAACTAAGAACAAATACCGTTTTAGGACAGTCAAATTGACAAGCTTAGTTCACATTAAGTGTCATTGTACGAAAATAGAAGCGAAAAAAGCTAGTATTGACATAGTATGGTAATATAAAGAGATATGGAGAATAGTACAGAAAAAAAACAACTGTGTATACCAGATAATTTGAGTTTGGTATAATAATTAATATAGAATAATAGTTAAGTTCAAAGAGATAAGAAAGAAAAAAGTATAGAGTAATCGTTTACGTATACCAGATAATTTGATTATATTATACTAGTTGAGTACTTATGAAGAGATGAGAAAAAAATATTATAGAGTAAACAATTACGTATATGTGTTTGATAGGTACTGTACCGGACGTCCCGCCTCTCCCGGAATGTTTTGACGCGGCACACTTGTGATTAAAATGTTGTTTGTTAATATATCTAACGGGCGGTCTGTGGCGAGCTTGTTCTCCACCGACCGCTCATACTTAAATGACTGAATTAAAACGTTAGAGCGGTACGGCTAGTGGGAGGGAGACAAACTTGCCAGGCATTCACATGGCACCGGCGGTCTGCGCTTGGTAGACCGCCATAAATAGCCTGCGAAAGCCAGTTTGCAGCAGTTAGCATTCGACCGCCAGCCTGACAAGTACTTCTCTATCTCCACCGCCCGCTCTGACTTCTGACCCACCCGCCTTGTTTTACTCTGACCACTGCTTACCCCTATCGGACTACTGCCTCGGACTGGACCCAATAAGCAACTGCCTCGGACAAGGTTAACAAAAGTCGTTGTCGTCAGTACCGTTCCTCTACGCAAAAGGAACGGTAGGAGTGCTACCTCCCCTCCCAGCCTCGCTCCGTAGATTGGGATCAGTCGGCCTCTACAGTTCGCTTGTGTGCCAGATTACGTCTGGTACAGCTACTGGTTACTGGTGGTTTGATAGTCACTGGTGGAGTATTAAAAACATAATATTATTGAGTAATATTGACAAGATTGAGTTACGTATCACTCAGCTATGTGAGCCGACGAAGAAACTCAGAGATGCAGCCCGAAGAGGGTGAAACAAATAGTTAATAATTGAAGTGTGATATCGATAAGAAATACTTAAAATTATTGCGTTGTTCCGATAAGACTTATGGGTTCGATTCCCAGATATATTTTTAATTTCTGTTACTTTGCGTATTTTATATTTCATTTGAAATTTGTTAATATTATCTTCTTCAGTTATTAAATATCACAATGATTAAATACTGAATATATTATTAAATTTATTGGAATAACTTATTGAAGCTTATAAACATCATTGCAATATGTAAATTAGTCTTTGAAGATAATAAAAACATATATACAGTTAAATATTGGAATTATTATTATAATTATATGAGAATTAATTGAGCATAATATTGGTAATTAAATTGAAATGTAATAACGATGAAAATTATGTAAAAATAATCAGGTTTCATTAGCATAGATGCAACCGATACCTTTTTATTTTCTGTTTTTTTTTTCTTTTCTACTTCACATTATATTATTTTTCGTTTTGTATTTTTCAAATTATTGTTTAATTATCATTTAAGGTTCGAATAACTGATGTTGAAATTTTGGCGCAGTTTAGTAGTATCTAATATTCTAAATATAATAGTATTTTTTAGGTAGTCAAATATTTGTTAAGGGGATCCCCTTCCCAAAATTCGAACAAAATCACGCACTTGTCATACAAATGGCGAAAAGGTTGAATTTCCCGCTTAACACCGGTATTTACGTAAAAAAGGACCATAATGCGTATTTCATTTTTATTTTGTAGCTCAGGCAAAAATATTTTAATGTTTTTCGGTCATATTCAAAAAAACTAAATTTGCACCAACAATTATGACAATATCGGAAAAAGAATTTGTAAGTAGGAGATTTTGGACTTTAAACAATTTTTAGGCCTTTATTTCTATTTCTAGGATTATAAAAAAGATTCACCAAAAATGCCCAACTATACGAAAGGCCAAGGTGTGTTCTATTTGAAGTATTTAATTAAATTTATTTATTTATTTTTATTTATAAAATACATGATATTTAATGGAGACATTTACATGGAGTAGATACATTAGATCACCATACTAGGCGGCTGCCTGTTTCATGGTGACCAACGGAGTATAGTTACTTTGTATGAGGTCTAGTGTAAACATATGGATTTAGTATGTAAACATGCTGAAAATTGGAAAAATTATAAAAGAAAGTAGAAGATGGAGAAAAAGACATGCGTAAGGATTAGATCACAAAAATATACTGCAAAAATATACATGTGTGCATGCAAGCATGCACACATGTTCACATAGGTGCACACATACATACGCACGCAAACACATACGCATATAATAATATATGTACGCATATATACATATATGTACACACACATACACACATCCTTATGTATGTATACATATACACACACCTAAACAACATATACAACTCTATATGAATACGAGAAATAGGCTACTAACACTATCACAATCACTCATTAAAATCATCTATGATATTTCCAGGCCATCAAATATTCAAACAAAAAAACACTTGATTTGGCATTAATTAGCACTGCATCGCCGTATTTTTTCCAGCGTTTTAATTGTCCGTTGAGGTGAAAAATTTAACAAGATTTAAATAAATATTAACTCAGCATTCGACTGACGACCTTAAGAGGAACGGCTGCACTGCCTGTTTCATACATAACTTAATTTTGAATTTGAAGCCAAAATACCCATCCAAACTGGATGATATATTTTTATAATTATAATTTTTTGTAAAAAAAGATCATTAGGTTAAGGTAAGTATTTTGGCCTCAAATCCAAAATTGAGTTTTCTATGAAACAGGCAGCGCAGCCGTTCCTCTTAAGAGAATTCCCAGTTTCGAATCATTGAGAGCCATTAATAACAGGTTGAATTGAAGACATTTGGGACAGACCTATTGCCAAAGCAAGCTGGAAGACTACTCAACTCTATCGAAATTCAAGAATATATTTTTAGTCAATTTATTACCAGCTCGAAACAATAATAAGCCACGAAGGGAAAAACCATTAACAAGAATTCACATTGTTTATAAAAAGCGGTTAACACGATCTTTTTACAAATAGACAGAGGGTAAACATCAGGTAAGACCGATAGATATCGGAAAATCCGGAGTTAAAGGTATTCATACCTATGAGTATGTCACGAATAGAGCCTTTATGCTCAATAATATTCAGAATAAATGCATGTTTTTTTTAATAAACACGGAAAACACGGCCGTGTCATACGGTTTCTGTGACGAGATGTCTCTAAAAAAATCAAGAGTTCAATTAATAATATAGTTATATTTAGTTAAAAACATTTTTCAGCCAGTTTCATAAATGATCGACCAAATTTCTGTTACGTAACGAACCGTTATCCATTCGTAACCATTTTTTTTGTTTTGAATATTTGACATTCGCTCGTCACCACTTTAACTATCCGGTGAGGAATCCGTTTCATAAATGCAAATTATATGTTGTCTTTTAAATTAAAATTGTACACGGTTTCAAAGAAAACAAATCGCAAAACTCATTAGTATACCGAGCGATGAAGATCTTTCAAGAAGGAAGTGTTGAAATACGTAAAGTGTTTTTTTTTAAATGTTGTACTTTGTAATTTTTAATTTCTTGTATTTTTTCGGCATTCACTATATAGCAATTTCTAGACATTTTGTTTGTAAGTTTTATTTATTATGTACTTTTGCTATTTTTGATTTATTAATTTCGACACAACCGTGCCATTGACGAGCGTTCTTAAAACTATAAATATACCATATAAACTATAAATAAATCAAAAATAGCAAAAGTACATAATAAATAAAATTTACAAACAAAATTGTAATTTTTAATTGTATCTTGTGACTTAAAATTGCTTTCTTGTGTAATTTGAGTTAAATCTCTATATACAAAAAATGAATGTTTATCTGTCTGACCTCAATTTTCTATAATTACACAGTTTGTTATTATTAGTGCCGGGAAGGTTTAGAGGTTATGAATAAAATCCAATATATAAAACTGTTGCCATAACGTTTTAAAATTAGTATGAAAAACATTGAACCCGCCATGTTATATTGAGGTTAACCCATAGATATACCACTCTGGTTAGCCACAGATTACATATTCAAAAGAAGAAGGTTTGTTTGGGTAGAAAATTTTCAAAATGGAAAACACAAGTAGGTACCAACCTAAAAACTTTATTATATAGATATGTTTTTAATAAAGAAATGTTTGAAATGAAATAAAATTTCTAATGAATGTTCCGTTGTTTCTTTGTTTAGAGATAGTAATAGTCGTCAGAAAACTTTACTTTCGCTTTCGCTTTTCACTTTTTTATGGCATCCAAATAACAAGCAAGAATTCACAACTTTATTCCAAAAAAATAGATAGTCCCGAGCAAGGTCGGGTACACATCGGCTAGTAAACAAGTAAAAAAGAGATCGTCAGACAACAACTGACAGCTTTCAAATGACCGGTAATCTGTCAAATGTTAAAATTTCGAAATCGGTCGATAGTCTAAAATGTTAAAAAATAATATAAAACGTTAGAAACTGGTTATAAAGCCAGTCCACCGTTTTCATTGACTGCACGCTAATAATATAAAATTATTTATTTGAAAAGTTTCTTTCGTCGTGTCTAATTTATAATAAAGGTAGCGTACCTTCAGGGCTGCGTATTAGATGTGTCCATAGCACAATTACTTGTTTCTCGAGAAATTAGGAAACATAAAAAAAAAACGCTTTAACCATTTAAAAAAAAATTACTAAGTTAAAATAAATAGATAATTGTTTCATTTTCTTAACTTAACTGTGTAGTGTACACATTCTATTAATTAAGTACATACATGCATATTATTCTTAACCTATTTTAATACTTATATTGTATATAAAAAAATACTTAATATTACATTATATTATTTATATACCTTACATATTATTCCTATCTTACATATGATAGCTATCTTATTTATTTTTTATTCATATTATACATTGTAATTTTGCTAATTTATTTTGAGATTTAACAGCTTTTAAAAAAAATGTTCTTACTCGATTCTCAGTTTTCAGGCTATCGGGAAGGAGAAATATATATTACACCCCCCCTCCCCATGGCCTATGTTTCTTTTACCACTTTCAGTCTTTACTGGATTCGTGTACAATTTATTATGTGGTCCTGTGTAGTGTTCGTGAACTTGTGATCTTTTTATAAATGCCGTGTTCGTGTGTATAAGTCCATTTTGTATTTTGTAGATTAATAGGCACATATTATATTCGAACAGTATTTTTTTGTGGGGGTGTCTGGGTTATAATTTGTAATTCGTTCAAGTATGAAATTGTGTGTTTCCCCATAAACGATGTAACAAATTACAGGTGTATTTTTTTCGACAACCAGACTAGACACATGTCCGCGTTGTGGCGGTCAGTATGTCAATCATTAAAATACATCTTTTCAAATTTAAGTTTCTTAACTCGCTATATTCATTTGGATGGCATTTTAAAATACATTGTTTGCAAACCGAAGTTTTTTTTGGTATAAACTGATTAAATTCTTTTCATGTGCACTGTGCACTATTTATCATGCAATAAATTAACTCGTATTTAAATTAATATGTATATCAAATTGGGTTCTGCACCACCCACTGGGTTCTTATGGAATTGAATTATAATAATAAATAAAAAAAATAAAAAACCTACCTACAATCAATCAATTTCATATTTACAAGAATATATATATTACTAATCTGGCCTTGCTGGAGATTTTTTTAAAATTTTTATTTTTTTATTAATTAAGTGAAGTTGTGAATTCTTGCTTGTCATTTGGGTGCCATAATTGATTTGACAGTGAAATTAATGCCTTGTGACGACTATTTCTAAACCAATAAACAATTTGAAAATTTTCATTCCAAACATTTATTTTTTAAAAACACATCCAAATAGGTATGTAGTAGGTATCTACTTAATAACGTTTTCCAATTTGAAAACATTATATCCAAACAAACCTTCTTCTTTTGAATATGTAATTTGTGGCTAACCAGAGTGGTATATCTATGAACAAAACTCAGTACAACATGGCGCGTTCAATGTTTTTTTTTAATTTTAATTTTAAAACGCTATAGCAAAAGTTTTACATATTGGATTTCATTAAAACTATTCCCTAAACTTTCCCGGCACCAATGAGAACAAACTGAGCTTTTTTCAGCGAAACCGGTTAAGTAATTTTAGAGAAAATTGAGAACAAACAAACAAACCGACTTACATTGATTTTTATATATATAGATAGATTTAGTTTTCGGTTTTATGAGTTGCCAAAACAGTCCAAGCAAATGCTTTAATTTGAATTCAGTGCCTGAAGCTGCCAAGAAATTATCTGTCATACAAAACCGTCAAATCAGCACCTACCAAATAACCCAACAATCATAAGTATTATGAATTTGTATGATGGATTCCAAAGCAGCAAGTCAGCATTTATAATGAATGAGCTTTTACAATTTACTTGTCAAAACACAACGGCTTTTTTTTATTGTTCAGCGCCATTCGGAAATTTATTTGAACTCAATTCATTGGTCCGGAAATAATAATAATAATAATAAATAATCAATAAACGATTTAGATTTTTATTTATGCTTCTGTGCAAGTTTTTTGTAGCCTTTTTTTACCATAAAATCAATATTGCGACTGGAAAATACGTAATCACAATAATTATTTACTGCTATTCAATTGCGGATTTATCATCTTTCGTACTGCGAAGTAACAATATTCGCTGTAGGCATTGAAAAATAAAACCACGTGGTGATGGGTCATGAAGCAGTATTAGTTATGAAACCACGTGCACGACGCGTGTCGCCAACACCGTTCTCCCATACTAGTACCAAATAGCTTAGATTGATAATACGTCCAAATTCTGATATTTGGAAAAATGCTTACACTAGCTCCCCCAGAGGCGTGAGTTATACGAATTGTTTTTTTCTTTTTCATACAGTTTAGTAGACATTTTGAGAAATATATTCTTAATAAATTATGGAAATTGAAAAATTCATTAAATTTATTTTAGGTGACACATGACAACTTTTTTCCTCAATCATGAAAAAAATATTAAATAGGCTATTAGGTTTGTGCTAACGGTTATAAGCCTCGCCGCTCTCGCCCAGTCCATAGGCGGTTTAGAAAGGGAATAAAATACTTTCTTAATTACTTGCGTACATTCCGGTAGAACTTTGCAATTATAACAAAAAGATGGCCTCCAAAAAATACAGGAATAAATATTAGTCATTCAAATTGGGAATATGAGGCCGAAAAAAATGACTGAAAGTAATTAGGTCTCAATAGCTCAATTGGTAGAGACGTTGGTCCCGGTAAGACTAGAGGATCTGGGTTCAAGTTCTAGTTGCGACTGTTTCATTTTTATTATCTGTGTATTTTATCTGTTTTATATTTTCATTAAGGGCCAGCACTCAAAAATGGCCCTAAACTTCACTTCGTAGTTCGCTAACTAAAGCAATAAATGGTTATATGTAAAGTTTACACGGGTAGTTTGGAAAATGTGTAAAGTTTCAAAAGAAAGAAATCCACATCTGTAATCTTTTAAATTCTATGAAATTACACCAACATTTCCGAAAATAGGTCCAGTTTGAAAGCGAGTGATTGCAATTTTGGACGTTTTACCCAAGTATAGTAAATCGATTAAAATTATTGTAATTTCCAGTACGTATTTCATATAACCGCTGAACTGATATTATCGAAGCGAAGCTTCCGTCATCAGGTTACACAGTATACTGAGAAATAATGACAAGAATAGACAACATAGAAAAATTATAACACATAAAGAAAAGTGATGAAAGTAGGTAAGTAATAAATAAAAACAATAAAATGTTTAAAAAATTGAAAAAAAAATATTATTGCAAAATATTATATAATAAATTTGTATTGGAAATTAAAATTACTCTTTAAAAATAAAAATATTAAGTAAATACGAAGTAAAACATAAATCAAATAAATAAGAAAAATATTTTGTGTATACAAAAATTTCATATATAAACATCAACATGTTGTGGAAGCGAAGTTTCCCTCATCAGGATATAAATAAATAATTACAAGATTAGACAAAATAGAAAAATAATAAAAAAAAACATACGAATAGACAGATTACGAAAAAAAAAATTCTTCTTGATTTGATTAAAAATGACACCACGGAGTAATTTTTGATTTGTTTATAATTATTTCATTTCTGCGTACCTCACAAGGGTTTCAATAAGGAACTCCAGTCCATTTTTATCCACGATGACGTTCAAACTTAAAAACCAGTATATTTCTTCTTTTTTCTAAAGTCAGTTTTCATGGTTAAAATAATGTTCAAAGTTTCAATTTTTCTATGGCCGGTCGGTTTTGATCAGTTTTGAGGTTAGAATGTCAAATGTAAAAATAAGGATAACATAATTTCATATTTTATTCATAGTAAACCAAAACTAAACATAAGTAATAAAATTATGTACCTTTTTAGAAACTATAACTCTAAGAATAATAATAGTATTGAGCATTAACGTTATCATAATATCCGCATTGATAATTGGTTTGCTCATGAATACTCTAATTTCATTCATCAGTAATAGTTTTTTTTATGTTCAACAACAATTATGGAGCTTATAGTCACCCAAATAAAGTTTAAATATCGCCAAAACTAAAATAAAATGTTTAAAATGCAAAACAAAATAGAAAAAAAAATTCACACTAATCCAAAAACAGAATGCACATTTGACGTCAGATGTTTCAAATGCCTTGGTACCAACATAACAAGGTGTTTTGATGAGCTGATTTTTTTCACTTTTAAATAACGATTTATAAATTCTCCGTATAATTATATATAATAAAAGTATATTCATTGAATCCCCGTTTTCTCATCTATATGAATTATCAGAATACTTATATTGTACTCAAAGTTATGAAAAAAACGACATCCTCGTATACATCGAAAATGATTTTTTCTCTCTTTCGGTTACGGTGTTAGGGTTTTAAATATATATTACAAAACTAGGTGATGTGTACCCGGCCTTGCTCGGGATTTTTTTTTGGAATAAAGTTATGAAGGTGTGAATTCTTGCTTGTCATTAGGGTGTCATAATTAATTTGACAGCGAAAGTAACTATCTCCAAATAAAGAAACATTAATTTGAATATTTTATTTCATTCCAAACGTTTATTTTTTCTAAATATATCTCACTGATTAAGTTCTTAAGTAAGTACCTACTCGTGTTATCCATTTTACTCAAAAAAACCTTCTTCTTTTCGATCTTCAATCTGTGGCTAACCAGAGTGTTATATCTATGGGCTAACTTAGGCGGGTTCAATATTTTTCATACTAATTTTAAAACGTTATAGCAACAGTTTTAGAGAAAATAGAAGACGAACAAACAAACAAACATGCATTGATTTTTACACATGTAGAATAACATTATTATGAATTCTCTGTTTCTTTGTTAGCAAATGGATAATGATTTAACAGTACTTTCGTCAATTTGGACTGAGGTTGAATAGTATGCCAAATCCTCATTACTGTAGCTAATGGAAATTAATAAATTGATTGCAAAGTTAATTACTTACTACCATATCACAGGGACCTTGTAATATTCTGTACGGTGTAGAGCAATAATCCATGCCAATTATTGGAATTTCATTGTTAACCGTATCTAATCTGGTATCTGATTAAGAAATCTAGTCTGCAACATGATAAAAGATATTAAATTCGCCTCTATTATTTTTTTCCCTTTTGTATAACTATGTGGAAGAGACCATAAATAGTTTTAGCAAACATATTCCCCTTTCCTGTTTCCTTTCCCTCCCCACTTTCTTCAACCCCACAACCCCAAATTGAGGATGCCAAAGTCCCACTAGTTCCAGCCGCGGCAGCGTCAAATTTGTTTATAATATTTTTTGTGTATATAACAGACTGCGTCTGTTTACCATGACAAAGAGACAAAAATATAAATTTCAACCAGTGACGTTCGAATGAATAGATGTGCCATAATATCCAAATTTGCGTACCATTTCGAAGGCTAGAGGCAACCACGTGGCAACCTAAATTTGGCACCAGAAGGGTTCACACATATCTCGATTACATGACGTCATCATTCGTGTATTGACTGGCGGCGAGCGATAATTCGTGTTCTGCACATTCAAACGTTGTAAAAATTAAAGTGTTAAAGAGAGCAATCAAAACTATTGTATTACATTCCAAAGATAAGCGGTTTTTACTGTATTTTACCAGTTTTAGTGATACAAAATCCAAGCCGTTCATGAAGCCGTGTACGTTTCTTTCACGTGATTTTGAATGCGGTAAGTAAATTTAAAACATTTGTAAAAAGGTACCAAATAAATGCTCCAACAAAATATTCGGTTTTTGTAAACAAGCCGAACCTTTTTATTATTTACTGTTTTACTTTATTCGCATTTTGGGTTAGTTTATAATCTGTTCCATAGCTAAGGGAAAAATGAGATTTGCAACAAAATTCCTGAACAATTGTAAAGAGGACGAGTTGATCATTAGCAGATTTGCTTTTCAAAGAGTAAATATTTACTATTTGCAATGCGAGTTGCCTGAAGACTGCCAGAATGCATTTATTCGCAAATTAAATGACAGTGACCCCCCCCCCCCCTAAGCTAGCTCCTCGCCCCCCTTATTTTTGGTTTCTTCCCCTTGCGTGTAACTATTGCATATTGTGGAACCGGACCAGGCCATGTGGTATGCATAGAAGCTTGTTGTGCCACCCCTGGCAGAAGTTCATTGGTACAAAGAACTTATAGGACTCTATTAGGTATGCACTTTCCATAAAATTATGTAAACTTTTCTACGATGTTACTGCAAGGGCCCCACTACTTAATATAATACATTTCCGACCAGTTAAAAAAAACCCACCCCAAACACTTACTATTGCTTAAATAAGACTGTTGTAAGTCAAGGATAGATTTTTTTTCTATTACAGGTGTTTAGTATCATAGCGTGTCTGATCTCAGCAAAAAGGTGGTCAATAACTGTCTGGTGCACTTCGATGGGAGCACCCTCCCCAGCAAAAATATTGGGTTTTGTCATACACAGCTCAAATAAAGGAGTTGACAAACCTTGCAGTTATAAGGCTGCTTTACATTAGTTTAGGTCGAAGCATTCTCGAGAGGGGATCTCAGGTATGGGGGCCAAAAGACACAGTCTATGTACTAATGGTCGAGAAAATCCAAAAGAATTTTTTACGATTCTTTTACATGAGAGAGTTTGGTTTGTACACATGACTGTTTCCAACAGCTTTTCTCTCGGGAATGCTGGGTGTTTGCAGCTTAAGTTTTAGGAGAAATATAGCATTACTGCATATGGCCGATAAACTATTGAACGGCGTATTACCAATACTTGACATCCTGGCTGAAATAGGATTTTACGTCCCTGATAATTGCTGCTGTTTCTTCCCAAGTGCAGAAATAACTTACCAATAGTGATGCCTCTGGGAACGCTTACTAGGTTAATTAACTGCCTCGCAGGAAATGTGGATATTTTCCACATGACCCACAATAATTTTAAGCACGAACTAAGTATTATGTTATAATATTATGTTCCTGTTTTACCTATGTGTTATATAATTATGCTAACTATATTTTTGTAATTTTTTCGTTTTTGTATTGTATTGGCGTTTATAATTGTTTTTGCAAAATAAATAAAGAAATGAAGACTCCATTGAAATCCTTGGGGTAAGTATTTCAGACCACCTCAAGTATCGGGGCTCCATAGAAGCCCAACTAAATGTGGCTTCCAGGAAACTGCGTGTCTTGTGTAGGGCTAGCAGATTCTTGAATAGTGACCAAACTGTTAATCCCATACAAATCACAAGTATGTCCAACTGTTGAATTTGGAAGTCATATCTGGGCTGGAGCTCCAAATACTTGATAAACCTGCTTGATTCTGTGCAAAGGAGGGCGGTTTGTCTGATTGACCATCCGATGTTAACATACCGATTGCCATCTCTAATGCACAGATGCTATGTAGATATGCTGAGTCTGTTCGACAGATATTTCAATGGAGCCTGCTCGAAGGAACTAGCAGCGTTGATTTTCCCGGCGCCGGTGCACGTGCGTGAAACTCGACGGACACAAGCGGAACACCCGTCCACAGTTGATGTTGGCTTCATGAGAGCGGGTCGTATCGCCGAATCATTTTTGTGAAAATCGGCTCCTATGTGGAACGAGCTAGCGGCATCTGTCTTTCCTCCTTCATTTAATTCGGTCCTCTTCAAGGCCTGCATTAACAAATCCCCCCCTCGTTAACCCGTTTCACAACCTTGCCCAAACGGTTAGCGGTGAGGTGTCACATAAACACCTTTACTCAACAACTTTAAACTCAACTTTAAACACCTTTACTCAACACATATTTACATAAACACCTTTATTCAACGCGCTTCACAAAATTTTAACACTTCATACAGTGAGTTCGACTTATTCAACTCAGCCCCTTATAATTTCAAACCAAAAATCAATTAAATAACATTCACACAATACATATTACTATACACAAACTAGATCCTTTCCCTTTCTCTTCCCCTCCCTCCCATTATCCTAACCTCATAGGCTAACCTTGTAACTTTTTTCTTCTCTTTTTTTTTTCAAAACTAAATAATTTAAATACTTAAGTGAAAACCTATTATTGGTTCATTTTTTAAATATATTTGATAAATGTAATTATTGCTGTAAACTGTTGGTTTTCCAAATAAAAAAAAAAAAAAAAAAAAAAAAAAAATCTAAGATCATTTCATTTTGATCATTAGTTTTTTCCATTTTTTATTATTATTTGTTTAACCATTTTTAGTCAAATTTAGCATGTGATTACCACCCTTATATTAGAATTTATTCAGTGTGAACGCGACCACAAATAAACATGTTACCTCAAATAATATAAGTTATTTTTGCATCTTTCAACGGTTTTCTCACGTATTTTTTTAAAAATAATCTCTACTCAATCATTCTACCCGCTATCTTCACGATATTCTCTGTAATAAGAAGGCTTCCATAACTAACTTTAAAGATTGAAGATGATAATATTAACACATCAAATGAACCAGATTACAATTGAGTTCTGGATGAAACTTTGCAATCATCATAAGGATAGCAGCCAATAATATGGGATTTATAAAAATGGAGGATAATATTAACAAATCTTGAACATGAAGCATGATATCGGTGTAAATGGCGTAAATTGAACTGGTCTCATTAGCTAAGTTGGTTAAGCGGTTACGCCGGATAGGTAGAGGTCCTGGGTTCGAGTCCCAGATGCGACTTAAATCTTTTTAATTTCTGTTGTTTTTTCGGTTTCGTGGTTCATTTGGGATGTGTTAATATTATCATCTTCAATGATTAAAATATTACAATGAGGTTTACAAACTTCAATAAGTTATAAAAAATAAATTCAATATAACTTTAAAGAGTTTTAAGTCTCGCTAGAACATTTTTTGTTGTATTTATCGCAAATATATCAAGTGTAAACAACCAACGTGTTTCATCTAACGAGTTCGCATCTCATCTGGGCAAACCATTCTCGATTCATCCAAATCATCACACGACATGTCGTAATTACAGTCGTCGGATTTACAACCATGGGCCAATCCGAGAACTGTTGAGCAGCCAGTAGGTAATACGCGTGAAAAAATCGTTAGAATTTGTTACGACTGTTGAACAAAGTATGTGAAAAACAGTATGCTGTTGTAAACAATACTCTTTGTGGAAGTATATAATATATTTTCTTACCAAACAATCGACAAATACGAAACTAACTAACAAAATGAAGTATAATTTTTTGCTCACATAAAAAAAGTGAGTATTTGAGCGTTTGGCTAAACATTGAACTCGGACAGAATAAAAGTGTTAGAAAGAAACGTTACACCGCCGAGGCTAAAGATCATAGAAGTTATGTAGTTTCTAATAATAGTTTTTTAAGTGATGAATAGAAATTGAGCGACTCCATTCCCTCTTCTATCTAAATCACGACTTTTGATTCTCCCAAAACTATGCATCCTTATAATCAGTGGCGTAGCGACATACTTCTGGGCTCTTTTATAAAGCTGAACTAATTGCATCACGTGTAGAACGAAAAAATTGATATAAAATTTCCCCAAGCTCTAAAAAAACATATATATTTGGGGGAAGGTTGTGAAGGTGAGTTGAAGGATATGGAAATAAAACCTACAACGACTTCCACAGGCCAATAATAATAATAATTGGATGTTTTTGTGAAAAATCACCTCAAGGGTGGTGTACAGATATTACTTCCTATTCTCTATCTAATTATGTACAAACAGATACAGAAAAACATACTTTCCTTTGCTTTAGATGAACACGCTTTTATTAGAAAAATTAGATAATTTAAGCTCAGAAATGATATGATTTTTACATTTACTATTTTATCCTCCTTCTCTATTCATCTTACATTTATTAGAAGATTGGCGGCACAAGAAAAGTTGGTATTTATTTGAAATATTTACAATTTTAGGATTCGAGAATATTTATAAAATTACCTTATGAAGCGAAAATAGGTTTATAGATATTAAAAAAAGAAGTTTTTTTTATGCATTTAGTAATTTACAGTTCTAACAATGTTTTAAATACATTTACTTATTTACAGTGGTACTAACGGCACTAACCGTCTAGCCTAGTTAAGTAATTTACGCGTCCATTTTTTCAATTCATGGATATGATTGTCTAAAAAAATGAGTTTTAAGACATTTGAGCCAGTGGAGATTTTTGAGATGCTCTGAAATGTGGGAATATTTAGATACGCCGGTGATAAGTCTTGCCGCAGCGTTGAAAACTGATTGCAATTTGTTAATTTGGTATATGGGGAGACTTGCATATATTCCGTTGCAGTAATCTAGACGTGACACAATGTACGAATTGACTAGCAGTTTAGTCGCCTCTGTTGGCAGGTTTCTTCGTACTAGACCAAGTCTTCTATGTGGTGTCGGTTTTCTCTAATAAGCGGTCATGCAGAGAATGATCTCCCAAAGAAAAACTACAATGAACAAGATTCTTTTGTATTAGAATAATATTACAGCTTGAGCAGTGCGCCACTACTATATAGTATTTGACAGTACAAATTTCTGAAAAGCGGACTACGATTCTATGGTAAAAAAATCCTTTAATAGGAACACAGCGCGATCGAAATCCCGGAACGCACATATGGAGCTAAAAAACCAATGACATATTTCATACGACAGAAATGAGATTTAGAATGGAGCCGGAACGTGCGTCAAAGCCGAAATTCACTATTTCGGTGCGCAGAAATAGGGATTTTTTCTTCATATTTTCTTTTTATTTCATTGTGTGAATGCTATCAAAATTGTTTTATTTTTATTTCTAATTTTGAAAGAGTTAATTTGTGACCCAATTCGATTTCATTATGACGTTTTTTTTAATCTTGTCATAAAAAGTCAAAATGAAAATTTTTGCATATAATAAAGAAATAATTTTTTAAACGTTATCCGCCATTTTAATTACTTTTTCGGAAAAAATATTCTGTCACAAATGTTAACTTACGCTGTTTCACATATTACATAATAATTAAAATATGTTAATTTATTTTTAATTTTAGATATTAGTACTTACTTTTCTACACGAAATTTTGAAATAAAGTGACTCCATAATATATGATACGCGATGAAGAAGATATCTGCTCATAAAAACAAGATATTCTTTCCTTTTTTAAATCGCTTTAATGTTGAACTCTAAATGATTTAGACCACGCACCGCGACTGCTTCTATGCATTTAACTTTGAGTGTGTAGATTGCCCATGCTGACCTTACGGTGGTTACACCTATGCCCAACATCAAATGATCTTTCCCGACACCTATTGGGTTGAATAACCTCATCACTTAAAAGTAATAAAAAAGAACCGACGTCGAACATTCAGAAACAAAATAATTTAATATTAGGTTTAGTGAATAAATCTGCAGAACCTAGTAATCTTCTCTCCTATTTCTCCTTCGCCTCCTCCAATTCTCCCAGCTTAAGAGGAATGGCTGCACTTCCTGTTTCATACATAACTTAATTTTGGATTTGAGGCCAACATACCCATCCAAAATGAATAATATATTTTTAAAAATTAAAGTTTTAGTAAATATCTAGTACTGATGAGAAGTATTTTATTTATTTTTGTTTTAAATTATGAAGTAGATGCCATGAAAAAAAAAAACAATTTTCATAATTTTAGAGGTAACTTAGAACATTATTTGCGGGTTTATAGTATTTAAAAAAAAAATCATATTTGCTATATAAATACGATGACGTAAATAAAAAATACGAAAACAAAACATTAAAAAAAAACTTTATTTCGGGTCGATATTTTAAATTATGAACGGCAAATTTGTGTTCCAAAGTAATTTGGTAATTTTAAAATTAATTTAATTTCCACCATAATTCTTATTTGAATAATTTATATTTCATTTTTATTTTAGATTTCATTATATTTTCAAAGACGAGGTAAAACTTTTTTTTTTAAATCACCCTTAGCCCCAAATAATTGTTAAAGGTGCTAAAATCGCGAAAAATCAATTGCTTTAATGGCCTATATTTCACAATGTTAAACAAAATAAATAAATTACTTCCAATCCGTACTAGATATTTACTACATTTTTGGTGAAAAAAAGAAGATTATTAGGTTTAGGTGAGTATTTTGGCCTTAAATCCAAAATTAAGTTTTGTATGAAACAAGCCGCTCCTCTTAATACTATTCCCCATATTAGGAATGCCATAGTTTCTCTGGCTTAAGGTAGACTCTGGTATAGTGACATTAGGGAGGTTCAAATGTTCAAAAAATGTTTAATTCTGTTCCAATGTAATGTAAGAACTATGAAACTAACCTAAGGCAATGACATGTTCCTAAAATAAATCTAAATAACAAACGTAACGTCCCTATTCTGGGGGTCAAGTCTGTATCTTTTGCGTCAGCTAACGCTAGTCAAATCGGCCATAAGCAATACATTATAACTGTTTGGTAGTCCTTATTGCTCTAAAAAGTTAAATTTGCCTTTACGTTTAAGAGACAAAACAGTAACGCAAACGTAAACGCAAACGCAAGAGACGACGCTGCGTTTATTAAAACTATTAAAATGTGTTGTTTATGTCCGATTTAACATGCGTTAGCTAACGCGAAAATCACAGACTTAGGCCCCAAGTTAGAACAGGGATTGTAACTTCTTACAGTTTATATATACAGAGATGGAAAGACTGATGGATATTGAAAAAAAGGGTGAATGCAGGAAACTCCATCAACGGAGGACTGAACGCGTTTGGCGCTAACAAAAAGTTGTCCAAAGAAGCGAAGCTAGCAGTCCACAATGGAGTGCTGATACCAACCCCGATGTATGGCAGTCAGGCATGGAACTGGAAGAAGAGGGATAAAAGTAGACTGAATGCTGTAGAAATGAGATCTATGAGACGAATGTGTGGTAAAACCATGTATGATCGTGTGCAAAATGTTGATATTCGTATAGAATGCAAGGCTGATGTAAGCGTAATGAGTAAGCTTAAGAAAGATACGGTTAAATGGTTTGGGAATGTAGAGCGAATGAACGAAGCTTTAAAGGAGTGTAAGGAGAATACATGACGAGAATGTGAATGGAAGAAGAAGTCGGAGACGTCCGAGGAAGACATGGCAATATCAAGTGAATCAACGTATTAGACGCCGTATGAACGTGAATGAAGCAAGAAGTGTATGCCAAGATCGAGTTGTTTGGCAGTTCGTCCTCTCTGTCTACCCCTGCGAGAAAACGGCGTGACGGTTAGTTAGTTAGTTATACCTACAAATCTATTATCCGTCTGTAAATTTTATGTTTTAAATAACAAGCTCCCGTTAGGCAAACTACAAAAAAGTAGTTTATCGGGACTTTTTGAATTGTATTTTTTCTCTGGAAAATTTAGATAAAATAAAAAATAAAAATAAAAAAGTGAATGAATGCCTATCAAAAATTCTCGATTTTAAACAATACAATTTTGTAATTACTCGAAAATAATCATCTACTGAGCATAAGTTTAACCCAATAAAAAATAAGGACATACCTCAAACAAAGCTAAAATAAATGAACTATCGAATAATTTCCTCATTTCATGATCGAAGAAAAAAATAACACGGAAATAGAATGATACAATAATAGCTTTTTTTGGCAATTTATTATGTAATTCGAATTGCTGTAACATTAGTATTTGGTAATACATTAAAATGCTCATTAAATTACCTAATACCGATCACTTCACGTCCTTGAAAAACATCACGTTTCCAGGCTTCTGGCATTTACTCAATTTCACGATTATTTTAACGTGAAGTTTTTACTGATTTTAAAAATACCAATGTTTCAAATAAAACATTTACCGTGGATTTTACTAAAGGGTCAGCAGCTATACCGATTCAATTTTGTATCTTAAAACTTACAAGTAGCATTTATAACCCGGTTTCGTCCGAGATTTGAAGTATTTGTTTAAAGAAATATTTTTTAACCGCCAGTCTTTGGGTTATTATTAGAAAATTAGTTCAAAAAACATCGTTTTTTTTCAATAGATTTCACAATAACATTACTTGTAACGTAATTTGTATGGGAGAGACGAAAATACCCGAGCACATCCGTTAGATTTGGTTGACCTCGAAATACCGAACGAAATGACGAAGGAACAAACTTGACGAAATGCGAATGTTTTGTGGATTTCGGGTATAACTTTTTTTGTACCTGAACGTACGGGATACGGCTTGTTGCGTTCGGGCGATAATATAGCGGCCGTATCAAGTACGTTCGTATGGGCAGGTTGGTTAATTGAGCAATAAATTTAGAACCACGGAAACAGTAATATAGCATCTCTTCATATTTTTTCACCGCCAAATAAGTATATCTAAGTTTTGATAGAAATGAAATTGACAGATAAAAATAGTTTCAAAATTAATATGAATTTCTTTTTTTACACCACTGTTTAATATATAAATATCAACATGCTTCGGAAGCAAAGCAGCTCTCATTAGGATTCAGTATACTCTGTATTTTGGTGAGGAAAGCTTCGCTTCCGAAACATGTTGATATTTATACTCGTATATGTAAATGAATTAAAAATTACTTTGTAATCACCACTTAATTAATATATACATGTCCAAATGTTTCAAAACGAATGTCAAATGTAGACAAACAATAAACACGGAAGAAAATAATGTAAGAATAGACATATTATAAACATAAACAAAAATTGGTTAATGTAGGTTAGTAATTAATCAAAAATGTTAATAAAAAAATATTATAAAACATTGAATAACAAATTTATATTTAATAGTGATGCCAAAAAGTGAATACCAATCTTTTGATCATATTTATATATTTAACAGTGGTGTAAACAAAGAATTTCAAATTAATAAAAAAAAAAGTATTTGAGTTTTCCTACTTTAAAGCCTACTTTAAACTCATGATATAAATGAAATTGGTAGCCGAAAAGAGTTGTAGGTACTGTTATTTTCATCGCTCTATAGCTCACGGTGGAACACGAGAGATCAAAATAATTCCACGGAACTAGAAATCCCAGACAAAAGTAGCTGTCAGCTGTATAATATGATTGGGAGGTGCACCCAATGCATTTATTAAGCTTCTACAATTTACTTATTAGGCATGTATTTAATAAAAATAAAACATTTTCAAGTGACATATTATACAAATAATCTAAGTTATTGAATATGCGTACTCTGTTCATTATACAAACCCTGAAATATGGCTTTAGAAACAAAAACAAAAAATCGATTAAGTAAGATAGCTATTAGCGTGTTTTAATGCAAATACACGACAGTTTTATTGGTCCTCGCACATTCAACCTTTCACCAAAAGAAATTCAAACCACAAATAAAATATCCCTCTACGTAAAAGAAGTAAAATAGGTAATTTAAGTATATTTTTTTTATCAATATTCACGTTTACAATAACATCAAAGTTTTATACGAAAATTGGTTTTTAACGTTTGAATTTTTTATCTACCGCCAAAAAAATATCGTTTAATAAGTTTAAAAATAATAAAAAAATGTGCTGGATTTCCTTATTGAAGAAAAAAATAATCTCCGTACAAATATTCCTTATCGGTCGGGAATCATTCAGTACGGATGATGTCACGCGCACCTCCGCCTGGATTCTGCCCGTTTTGGGAGCGTTTAAAAAATTCAAACTATGAGAATTATTTTAACTTTGAAAAAAAAACTTTAAAAAAATTAAAATAAAAAGGTGTATATTGATAATTGATGATTTAAAAAAATTAAAATAAAAAGGTGTATATTGATAATATTGATGATGAGTACTCAATTTCCCTATTATGGCTGAATGATCTAGGTAATGCAACATTACTTTTATAAAATCTTTGTTATTTCTATCTGGTTACATTAACTGTATCCTTGAAATTTACAAATTCAAACAAAAAAATTCTGCTTACTTATTAGTATCACTTTTAAATTTCTTTTACATATTTACTATCTTATTTTTTTTATTTATTTATTTGAAACACACATTATTTAACAATAAAATGTTGGAAAGCTTTGAATGCCTAACTAGGAACAAATCCTGTTTTAGGACAGTGAAATTGACAAGTTTAGTCCATGTTAAGTGCCATTATACAAAAATAGAAGGAAAAAAGCTAGTATTGACATAGTATGGTAATATAATACACACAGAAAAAAGTATAATAATTATATATGAAGAGATGTGAAGATAGAAAAAAAAAACAATTGTGTATACTAGATAATTTGAGTAAAGTACAATAGTTAAGTACTTAGAAGAGATGAGAAAAATAAATATTATAGAGTAAATAATTATGTATATGTATTTGATAGGTGCTATGAGGAAAAAAATGCGTTTAAAATTGAGTGCTAAAAAATGATAATATTGTTGAGTAATATTGACAACAAGTTATGTATCGCTCAGCTTTATGAGTTGACGATGAAACTCAGGGATGCAGCCAGTAGAGGGTGCAGCAAGTAGTTAATAACATATTAAATATATTTTATTCCGCAAGCACAAAAAGTAACTTCACTAAATTGTTTATAACCAAATGCTTTTCCTTTTTCATTTCCTTGTTACATTCCTTAAATTATTAATATTCTAGTATAATCAATGAAGAAAATAATATTAACATAACCCAAATGAAACATGAGACCGGAAAAAGGACAGAAAATAAAAAGATTTCAGTCGCATCTGGGACTCGAACCCAGGTCCTCTGCCTATCCGGAGCAACGCTCAACCAACTTAGCTAATGAGACCAGTTCAATTTATGTCATCTTCATCGATATCATATCTCAAATTCAAGATTTGTGAATATTATTTAACATTTTTTTAATCTAGCATTATTTTCATTTTCTGTCCTTTTTTCCGGTTTCATGTTTCATTTGGGTTGTGTTAATATTATTTTCTTCAATGATTAAATATTAAAATGAGGTTTTTAAATCTTAATAAAAATAATTAATAATTAAAAATTGAATAATATTCTAGTATTCGTATTACTTAAATTTCTCATATTACCCACACACGGGCAGTGCCTTTGTATGTTTCCATATCTTATAATTATAATTTAAATAATCGTACGTATAAAATAAATGTTAATAAATATATATATGTATAAATATACGTTTTGACGTACTTTATTGTTAAAAATGTTGGAAAAAATTCATGAAAAAAGTTTGGGAGATTTTGTACTTTCAGGTAAATGATTACATTTCTAGTTTTCTCAATTTCGATATCAACGTAATTTTAGCTTAGCGGTACTCAAAGTTGATCGTCTGTTTGTCTAAAGTAATTCTGGCTGCGGTTTGAAGCGTCAAAGCGTTGACGCAGTTTGTCGCTGGTCAATATTATTATATTTTAAAATGTGTGATAATATAAGTAGACATTTTTTGTTTATTATTTATCAATGCTGAAAAATAATTAACTAAAATATGCATTAAAAAATGAACAAACAAAGTTATTCCATTATTTAAAAAAAACCTGCTACTTTCTCACATTTTATATAGGTTCAAGAGAAAAAGTTTCCCACGTAGATTTTCAAGAATTGACTAACAAAGATAAAATCTTTACACAGCCTTGCTAATACGATTTCTTTAATTGCAGTGACATCAAACTGTATTCGTAGGTATTACGAATTGTTTATTCAAATTAAAATATCATCAGTTGAATGTGCTTTGTGTAATATTACTTTTTTTTTTAAAGAATACATGTATTCCCTGGTTACGAATAACCTGACAATACATCACAGTAAGCGGAAGATGTCGCTTGTGTCGTAAATGGAGGACTTGGGCAGCCGACGAATTGAACGACGCTTGGGTGAGACCCAAACGCGATGCCAACTCAGCCACTGACCGGTCACATTATTCATTCATTTCATACGATTCTTTCGATTCATTAGATTCATTAGATTCATTAGATTCATTAGATTCATAAGATTCATTAGTTTAATCAAATTCATTAGATTAATTAGAATAATTATATTAATGAGATTCATTAGAATAATTATATTAATGAGATTCATTATATTAATTAGATTAATTATATTAATGAGATTCATTATATTAATTAGGCTAATTATATTAATGAGATTCATTTCATTCACTTGATATATTAGAGTCGTTAGATTCATTAGACTCTTTTAATTCATTAGATTCATTCTATTCGTTAGATTCATTACATTCATTAGATTTATTAGATTCATAAAATTCATAAGAAACATCGGATTCATTAGATTAATTAGATTAATTATATTAATGAGATTCATTACATTAGATTCGTTAGATTCATTAGATTCATTAAATTAATTAGATTCATTGGATTAATTATATTAATGAGATTCATTACATTCATGTGATTCTTATGATTCATTAGAATTATTAGATTCATTACTTTCATTAGATTCATTACATTCATTAGATTTATTCGATTCATTAGATTCGTTAGATTCATTAGATTTATTATATTCAATAGAATCATTAGTTTTATTAGATTCATTAGATTAATAGGTTCATTAGATTAATTAGATGCTTATTCACATGATTATTCCGTTTCTATCGATTCATTCGATTAATTTGATCAGTACGATATTATTACTTCTTATGAGACTTTCTTTATAGAATTAACAGAAGAAGAACTGACTAGTATTTATAAAAAAAGCCATGGAATTTACTGAAAATACCCTTCCCTGAAGATGAAATACAGAAGTCGGTAAAACCCCATTATTCAAAACTTAGTTCGCCTCAACACAGGATCCCCTAGTAAGGAGGACCATGAAAAAAAATCTATAATATGTATCTGTTTTTTATATTTATACCTTACTTTAAAATGCAAAAATTAAAAAAAAGTAAGCCCAACGTAAATGTCTTTCCCGTTTAGTAAAAAAGGAGTCATCGTACGAATTTAACCGATTATCAGTAAATGGACTGAACGAGACATAACTGAAAATCAAATTTATTTTTATTCATTTATTTATTTACGCCCATTACAGGTTTTTACTTGGACATTTACAAATAATACTATGTATTATAATAGATAATATGAAAAGAAACTACATAATTTGACGCTTTTTCCCAGAATTAAATAGTTTCAAATAACCTAGCTCTACTCGATGAAAAAAACCGTAATGAGTGCTTATACTGTAACATTGATATGAGAAATATGTCAAAAACACCAAAGCATTTGTTCCCCAGATGATGAATCCGTCGTATAGGGGAGTAATATTGCGACGCTGAAGTTGAATTGTCGCAATAAAATGATATATACTGTTTTGTCCTACCAGGTACACGAAAAGCAATCAAATATAGCAGTTCAGGGGTATAAAACATTGAATTAACAATCTTAAATAAACACGTTAAGATAATAATAACTTTCAGATAATTTTTCGAAATTTAATGATTAAAGTAGATAATCGTAGTCTGCGCTCTCCAAGAATACGCATTCTAAAATTTACGTATCTTAAGAATTTTCGCTGGATTCTTTCAACAGAGTGTGAATGAGCTTCATAATTCGGAGACCAAACTGTGGAATTGTATTCTATATGACTCTTCACTAGTGACATATACAATGTTTTTATATTAACTTTTTTATTAAATTATTAAGAAAAATAGTGAGTCATATGGACTAATTCGGCACGGTGACGCAAATGAATCAATTAATATTTGGTCTTATTCAATCGCCATTGTCTGTATCATAATTACCATTCCAAATTAAATTTATTTTTATCTCTTCCACTAAACATTCCAGCGATAGCGATGTTTCTAAGCAAAGCAAATGTGTTTTGCTCGAATTGTTACATTACGACTTCTTTAAAACGTTAGTTGTCTACTGCAGTCAGTTTTCCAGTAATTCGTCATCTGTATGTGCAACTCTTCTTCAAATATCGTTTTTTTTCAAATTTTATGTTAGTACCGCACTAGAGTCTCAACTGTTCCCAACCGTCTGGAGCCAGTGAGACTATTCCATCCCCAATTAGGGTATATTGTGAGGCTGAAGGTTCTGTGGAGGTGGGAAGGCGACAGGGAAGAGGAAGGTGGGGAAGTACCTGGCTGTTCAGATATGGTCACCAAACACGGCTAAAGCCATTTCAAGCAACGTTTCGATTCTGAACCACTCCGGAACGTGCCACAAATAAACAATATATTATTTTTAATGAATAAATTGTGAAATGACACAATATAAACAAATTAAATTACTAGATCCAGATTCGTAGCCGAGCATCGTAACCACTCAACTACGTAGGCCGTTGAACTTAATTACATTCATCCTACATTAAATCACTCTATATACAAATTATTTAATTTTTTTCTTATACAACTGGAATGCACAGAATAATCTATTTTTATAATTTGTCTGTGCTTACGTTATTATTATTTTTATTTATGTTAGTATAACTTTGTATCCCGATGAGGGAACCATTGGTTTCGAAAAATGTTGATATTTATTTATTAAATAGTGGTTCGTACAAAATACGCCTTGATCATTTAATTGAATAATAAAATCCTGTTAGAGATAACGGTAATATATGAAAACCCACTTTGGATATGTGAGAACGTCGATCACTTTTATAGTTGAACGATTTGTATCTAGACGTTAATTATACGGATATTCAGCAGGACACGAGACAAATCACAAAGGAATGCACTCAAGGATAAAGGATGCCAGTAGGAAATGAGAGCAGTCTAGACCAGCTAGAAATTCATAGTTTCTTCAAGCGGATGTAAATAACTTGATTGAAACTTGTTTTGCTGCATTGTCCAGCGGACATAATTAAAGATAACTGAGATGTTTTTAAGAGGAACGGCTGCACGGCCTGTTTCATACAAAACTCAATTTTAGATTTGGGGCCAGAATACGAAGTATTTTGTTAATTTCTGTTTTAAAATATGAAATATAGGCCATTAAAGTATTCAATTTTTCATGATTTTAAAGGCAACTTTGATTATTATTTGCGGATTTATGGTAATTTTTTAAAGAATTATCATATTTGCTATGTAAATATGATTACTTGAAAAAAAAAAAAAAAAACATACATACATCTTCTTCTCCTTGTCCTACTCGGGTCTGGGACCCATCGCGCCGACTAGGCGCCTCCAGGCGTTCCTGTCCTGTGCTTCGTTTACGGCATCCATCCATAGTAGGTCCAGCCTCTCTTCACACATCCTCTGGAGTTGTTTTTCCCATCTGTGTCTGGGGCGGCCCACTGGACGTCTTCCCTCTGGAATAGCACTTAGAATTCGACCTTCTGGCATTCTTAACACGTAGCCAAGCCACCTCAGTTGCGACTTTTCTATGAATCGTAATAGTGATTCGATGTTAAGCTCCTCCCAGATCATCGAGCTTCTTATTCGATCCCATCTCGTGACTCCTGTAACTCCTATCAACAAAAACAAAAAAACAAAACAACTTTGTTTCGAGTCGATATTTTAAATTATGTATGGAAAATTTGTGTTCCAACCTAAATCGGTCGTTTTTAATCTAAATTTAAGTTCATCATAATGCTTATCTTAACAAATTATTTAATATTTTTTTATTTACTTACTTTCACAAAGGCGGTGTAAAATTGTTTTATTTTTATTTTTTTAACACTAATAACTCTCAAATAATTGCTAACGTTGCCTCTGAAATGATTTCTTTAATGGCCTTTATTTTGTAAATTCAACATTTAAAAAAAAAATACTTCTAACCCGTACTAGATATTTGCAAAATTTTTGATGAAAATAAACATCATTAAATTTAGTATTTTGGCTTCACATCCAAAATTAAGTTCTGTATAAAACAGTCTGCGCAGCCGTTCCTCTTAAAGTGACCATACATCCTATTTTGTAAGATTAATTACTGTTATTATCGATGTTTGTTCTGAGGTTATATTGTATTGCAGTTGACCACGAATATACCAACACAGATAAGATACAGTAAAACAACGCCAGTTTCACCCTGATGTCAAGTTTATTTCCTTTAATTATCTTTCATATTTTATATAAATAACGGTATGTTTTATGTGAATATCGTATAAGAATCCCAACATCTCATGACTATCCGGAATCAGTGGGCTCTTGGAATCCCCAATCGGGGTATATTGTGAGTTTGAAATGGGTCGAGAATTGAAGGAGATAGAGAAGAAGAAGGTTGATTAAATATGGCTATTATATCTTGTCACCAAACGTAGCTAAAGCCATTTCAAGCAACGTTTCGATTCTGAATGGTAGTCTAAGCCACTCTCATTGTAGCTCAATATCTATCAAATGTAACTTCTCTCTCTCTCTTTCATATAAACGACTGATATAACAGAAAGAAAGATCACATCAAAGCTCTCTTCGGCTTGCTCTACTAGGAGCTATAGATGTGATGTTAATCATAGATGGAATATCAGAGTTTCATCCGCCTCATGGGTAGTTTTTCTGTAATTTTAGATTCTTTGATGAGACTTCCGCAAGAAGCCTCTTTCACAAAAAAAGTATTTATTTGTTTGTTGTGAGAAACAAATAGCTTTTAATACAAATATACGAGTAGGTGTTTTATTTATGAAACTAATAAGAGAAAAAAAAGGAGATGCTTTCGGTGACTGACGTCCGAATGAATAGATGTACCATATTAGCCATATTTGCCTACCATTTCGACAGCCGGAGGCAACCACATGACAATCTAAATTTGGCTCCGGGCGTCACGCGTGTATTGACTGGCGGTGAGCGATAATTCGAAGATGTTTAGGAATAAAATAAAAATTATCGTTTCCTCTTCCCAAATGCTGTAAATATAGAAGTGGTAAAGAGAAAAATCAAATTTACATTTTTAGTGATCTGCTAAATCTCCCCCGTCCACGTTTCTCTCACGTGATTTTGACTGCGGTAAGCAAATTTAAAAGATTTGTAAAAAAGGTCAAACTAAATACTACAACAAAATATTGGTTTTTGTAAACAAGCAGAACCCTTTTCTATTTTACTTATTGGCGGCTTGCCTTAGTTTGGAATATGTTACCACAGCTATGGAAAGAAGAAGATTTGCCATAAATTCAGCACAATTGTAAAAAGGACGATTTGATCATTAACGGATTTGCATTTCGAAGAGTATGGTAAATACTAATACTTTGCAGTTCAATGCGAGTTGCCTGTAGATTGTCGGGTTGCATTTATTCGCAAATCAAATGTCAGTGACTCGCATGAGCTCGCCTCTCGCCCACCCTTTTTTGATTTCTTCCATCTGATCTCTAGTAATTACCTGCTCTGTGCTCTCGATACATTGTATAGCAGTACATCAATTTGTCGTCGTACAAATTACTTCGGTACGATATTTTTCCTAAAGGGTATTGAATGTTAAATTGTGTATTATGTTAGGAATACGGGGAATTGGAGAATTCATCCTAAGGTTGTTCCTCTGTGCTTTTAACAATATCCTAGTACTACATAACATATTATGTTCCTTTATAATTTCACGTGGAATGTGTAGGAGTGGACCAGCGATTCGTTTTGAGGGGAATACGTATAAAATTTGGTTTCCTTCACAAGTACGCAGCTAATTTTGCATTGACTTTTGTTTTATTTATTATTCCTAACACATGCAAGCTCATCGGGCTGCAATAGAACGTCGAACAACAGTTCACTACTTTCCTTTGTCTGCAGATTTTTAAAAAAGCTTACTGCTTTGAAGAAGCGAATCCCTTTTGCAGGACTACGAGGAAAAAGATAAAGTTTATTCGAATTTTTAGAAGCTTAAAAGAAATCGCTTATTTGTACGTCACAGGAAAAAAAAAACTTTTTCACTCAACCACGAGATGAGGACATAAACCCCAAAGGGTTGGTCCAAACCTTAATTATTATTTGATGGAGGCTTCACAATGTGTACCTCCAAAGGCTCAGTTAAAAAAAATGTAAGAGATGTAGATGTGTTTCTTTTTTCACGTTTTCATTGTTAGTTGTTAGGATTTGAGATTTTTTCATATGTAAGACTATATAGTTATTTTGCTACGGGTTTGCAGGCACTGAACCTTGCAGGCAAAACAGCAGATTTGTTCCTGTATATGCCATTGATGTTTCGAGCAGTGGCGTGCACACAGTTTTTTTTTATCATGGTAGTAAAAAAAAAAGCAGCGAGCTAATTGATAATAAAAAAGCTTTTTCCTTATAACCCCTTCATTTATGCATATTACAAGCGAAATACTGGATATCTAAAATTTACTTTAAAATTTATTTTTTTTCGACCGCGCTATAAAGAAAACCAATTTAATATGATAATTTATTCGTTAGTAATACTGTATGGCGGCAGTAAGGCATGGAATTGGCAGAGGAAGGATGAAAGTAAGCTGAATGTCGTAGAAATGAGATCTATGTGTGAAAAATGTTGATATTCGTATAGAATGCAAGGCTGATGTAAGCGTAATGAGTAAGATTAAGAAAGGGACGCTTATATGGTTTGGTCTAGTAGAGCGTATGAATGAAGAAAAAAGGGTAGGAAGAATGTATGACGCAAATGTGAATGGAAGAAGAAGCCCGGGACGCTCAAGGAAGACATGGCACGATCATGAAACGGGCCATTTCAGAAGTCGGAATAACGGAAGAGAATGTATGAATGTGAATGAAGCAAGAAGTGTATGCCTAGATTGAGTCGTTTGGCGGTCCGTTTTTTCTGCCTACCCCTGCGTGGAAACGGCGTAATGGTTAGGTAGTTAGTTAGTAATATTGTACTGATTAATAGAGGTACCAACAGATTGCTATATTTGTGATTTATACCGAAATACACCGCCCTTTTCGACACTAATACAAATTAATCTTCCCTTGAATGCGCATTGAGCACACATATGTATATTTTTGTGTCGAATAAGTTAATATTTGAATATGACATACGTATCATTATTAATACTGAGTTCCGACGCGTGACACTGAGATTCATAGCTAGAACTTTGCGCGTATTAAGTGTAGATTGATTTTTTGTAATAATTTTATGAATTTTAATATTTTTGTGAGTCAGGTACGGTAGGCAGTGTTTATGTGCTTGTATGGAATGCACGCCTCTGGTTCCGAATACATTGCAAGGAATGTACTAATGATGAAATAAGGTATACACAATAAAGATGACTGCTGGGTTTAATGGTCATAGCCGCGACCCTGGGCCAGTGGTCTCAAATAAACGAGTAATTTCTGAATAATTTCAAGTATCTTAATTATATTTACGATCAATTATAGATAAAGCAAAACGGAAATATATAAGAATCATGGTATGGGAACTGGCTTCTTAGCGGTTTGCTACAAATGTAACACCAAATCCTGCCAAGCAAACGGCTCTATTTATTTGTAATTTTTGTAACGCGCGTTGGGATTTTAGACAAATAATACATTGGGTACAATAATAGGGAAGAATGGGAGTAGGTACATTAGTTAGTTAACATTTAAAAAAATAACAATAGAGTCTTAATATTATAGAAATACACATCAAGAACATAAAAAAATAATTATTTTTGCTTTGATGCAGGATGGAGTCGCTTGTAATATGTCGAAAAGGTCTGTATAGGTATTGGCACACCCTCCATCTCCGCTCAAATTCCATCTTATATCCTCCATTACCTTAGTGAGCGGGCTTAAATATAAGAGTGCTATCAGCAAGTGCCGCTAGCACATAAAACACAGTTTACAATTCTTTGAAATAAATTAAATAGAAGCCCTACAGTAGTAGTAGGCAGCCCGCTCAATGGGTAGAGAGGATTATCTAGACATCTATGCACCTCTAACTACAGTTGACACAGAAAGAGCAATGCGAGTTGCCTGGAGACTGTAGTGTTGCATTTATTCGCAAATCAAAAACAGTGACCCGCCTATACTCACCCCTCACTATTTTGGTTTCTTCACCTTGTGTGTTAGATCATCTCTATGTATTATTTGCTCTGTGGTAGGTAAATAGAAATAATCTCAAGATTTTGAACTTTCTACCTACTGCGATATGTTACCTGTGCAGAAAGAATTTCAGGTAAAATAAATTGGTGCCCTAATAGAAGTGGCCTAGATACAAAACATGGAAGAGGTGGACTGAATGCGTGGAAGAAGATGGGGAAGCATGATAACTGGAAACTGTGGACAAAACTTGTAGAGGAAGTCAAATCTCACCCTGGGATGAGGATGAGCGACTTTGAAGAGGAAAATGATTACAAAATGATATCTTTATATCCTTACCTCGAAAAGATGACTAATTTGTCTTACCTACATCTCTTTTAATAATAGGTACGCAATACCTTTGACGTCAGAGTTGGTCCTCATTTTGCAATAAAACAATATAATAATATTTGTAATCTATTTGCGTACAAACCCGTTTGGCATTCTAAAAATACCCAACTGATCTACGTTAGAGCCAACTGGTTAAGTACCCGCAGATAATACCAACTGGTATAAATCTAACTGCTGACTTCTGACGTCATTGGATTCTCGATAAAATATGTATGTAGGTACTTTGTTAGAGTTTAAGTCACGGAGCAGTAAGTATTTTTAACCACATTTTACTGGATTTAATTATTTGTTTTTGTTTATTTACTGTACTAGTTACGGAACTTGATTGGGTGGATATCTCTTCTCCTGTACGCACTTCAGTTACTTCGAATAATTTTTGGGCTATTGCATAAGATGAAACAAAGATATAATAGCAGAGGGTTTTTCCCAACTGCCCGAATGCAGATGAACTATGCATGTTATTAATAATTTAGAGAATCTTGTGTGGTTGAGAGTATTAGTATGGAAGGGAAAGGAGAATGGGAAACTAGGTGAAAGTACATAGGGCCTGATTCCAGTTCTTTAGGTTTAGACTTAAATACTTTTTGCTTAAATTCGGTCCCCGTTCTCTCGGATAACAGCTGTCATTCAGCGAATGACATTCTTTAAAAATATCGATATTTGAGTAGTTTTAACAAAAGAAAAACTCAATATTATCTTAAGTATTGACTTTATTAGTGAGTCATTTGTAGCATAATAATGCTATTAAATGAATCGAATGAATGAAATTGCTATGTTTGTAAAGTACCTATGCCAAAAGCTCGAAATGTCAGATAAAAGTGATTGAAATTCTACAATTTTTAATAAACTACATGTGTTAAGTATGTAATAATAAACTACAAGTGTTAATTAAGCTATAATAAACTACAAGTGTTAAGTAAGTTGTAATAAACTACACGTGTCAAGTAAGTAATAATAAACTACATGTGTTAAGTATGTAGTAATAAACTACAAGTGTTAAGTAAGCTATAATAAACTACAAGTGTTAAGTAAGCTATAATAAACTACAAGTGTTAAGTAAGTTATAATAAACTACACGTGTCAAGTAAGTAATAATAAACTACATGTGTTAATTAAGCTATAATAAACTACAAGTGTTAAGTAAGTTAAAATAAACTACACGTGTCAAGTAAGTAATAATAAACTACATGTGTTAAGTATGTTATAATAAACTACAAGTGTTAAGTAAGCTATGATAAACTACAAATGTTAAGTAAGCTATAATAAACTACACGTGTCAAGTAAGTACTAATAAACTACATGTGTTAAGTATGTAATAATAAACTACAAGTGTTAAGTAAGCTATAAAAAACTACAAGTGTTATTAAGATATAATAAACTACATGTGTTAAGTATGTAATAATAAACTACACGTGTCAAGTAAGTAATAATAAACTACATTTATTAAGTTTGTGAGATGGATCTATATTTTTTAATAATACTATGGTAATTAAACCACAAACTCCTTTAAAGCTGTATTGTCATTGACATGTAATTTACATATTTCTTATTTGTAAAACTTATTACATAAATAATTTTTAAATTTGCTTAATCTAGGTACATTTTTTTATTCCACTGGGAAGTAAGCTATGCAATTGAATGCTTTTATACGGTAAATAATTTTGTGTTTTGGATTCGTTTATTTTTTTTGTCTAATATCTTCTTTCGGTCTTGTATGGTGTTATGGTGTGTTAGGAAGACTTTATTGTCTCTAAAGTAAGCAGGTAGTAAATTGTTAAAACTGTTTGTAAATAAAAAAAATAAAACATTGTAGAAAAGTCTTTTTTTTTAACACTCATTATATGTAATTCCTTGAGTATTTTCTGTATCGATTTATTTTTTTATTACACTTTAAAATTTAGCTCATTGTTCTATTTTGGATTATTTAAAGCTACCGTTTTAATCTGGAGTGACCTACCAGGTAATTATGTTTCTGTATCTGTACATAATAGGATAAACCCTTGCAAGTAGTATTTGTACAGCGTTCCTGAAACGATTTTTCACAAAAGCGGCGCTATATAAGTCATCCAAGTAATATTATTATTATTATTACCCACATTACTTATATAGAGAACACTAGAACAGTAGTCTATGTTCAGTAAACAATTTTTTTATAAATTAGTTTGTTTTTTTTAGGTACATTTTTTGCCATTTTTTGCATAATAATGTTATTTTTTGCTATAAAATTGGCATTTTATTCAAGAGTCATCTTTGAGTCTAATATTATTCTCAAGTAATACACATTAATACACCACAAGAAAATCAACAATTAGGATAACATTTTTTATATTAAAGCCTATCACACAAATACGGGATATTTCTCTCCTTTACCGCGGATATTAAGAAATTACAATACCATACACTGCTCTAATAATGAAATAGACATTTTTAATGACACAATTAATCAATTTAAAAAAAAGTTTTACCATTAATATCAAACTGATAATGTGATGATGCCGTTTATTAACCCTTTAGTTGCCACATGTATTTTTGTAAAATGCTGGAGAAGTGTCGATAATCCATGAATATATATATTTTTTATTTTGATAACATTTATTTTTAGACACATGTTTTCAATAATGTGAAGTAATTTTAGAACCGTGGGTAACGCGTGACGAATTTTATGGCTCGAGCTATATATCGTTCTGTGGCACTCAAGTACAATAATGTATCGGAACGATATATCGTTCGGTGGTACCTAAAGGGTTAAGTATCAAAACAGTGTACCATCGGCATAGGTTACAATAAGGAGTCAGTTTACACACCTAATTTACAATTCTTTCACTTCTTTTTCATTCTTATTATCATTTTTGGGAGATAATGTTTGTTGTTATGTACTAACAAACAAAAAGTAATAAGTACTATATATTTTAGTTTGGGCCGCGAGATTCTTAAATAATTTGTGAATAAATCAATCTTTTTCAATATGAGAATTTGAAACCACCCAAGAGTACTACTGCCTGCACCGATTGAGTATATAGCCACCTCAATTCCAGGAAGTATTGTAGAATATAGAAAAGGGGGAACGTGCTCATAATTAGCTCATCAGATTTATTATTAAATTTCAATAACAGTATAATGCATAAGTAAAATAAGAAGAAAAGAAAAACCGCACGATTCACAATAAATCTACGGGTAAAACAAATAATATCTTATTCAGACGACGTCTCTTGTAATTTGCTGTCGGGAATATCTTTCTGACTTTAAAGTTTTTTTAAAGTAATCGGACATACCATTGAATGTAGGAACCGGTAAATGCAGGAAACTCCACAAATGGAGGACTGAACGCGCTTGGCGCTAGCAAAAAAATGTCAAAAGAAGCGAAGCTATCAGTCCACAATGGAGTGCTGATAATAAACCTGATGTATGGCAGTGAGGAACTACTTTATTTTTTTTTTAAATAAAATTTTGAGTAAATAATCTGATTTTGTTTTCATTTTCATGCTTCAATTAGTTAGATATTAAAAAAAAAATGAAAATAAAAATAGACCTTAAAACGAGAGACCAACGATTTATGTTATAATCTTCGAATTCTATATAAAAATAGGTTTGACAGCGAAAGTACCTTATGACGACTATTAAACCATCTCTAAACAAAGAAACAATTTGGAAAATTTGTTTTATCCTCAACATTTATTTTTTTAAAACATATCTAAATAATAAAGTTCCTAAGTAGGTACTTGTGTTCATTTTTCAAAGATTCTACCGAAAACAAACCTTCTTTTATTTTAATATTGTTACGAGGGGGAAAAGACGAGAAGGTCTAGACAGTGTAGGGAAGGAGGAGAGGATGAGGCCCCAAGTTGGCCGCCAGAGTTAGGAAGGGGCGGAAAACCACACGGTGGAAGACAGTGTTTGGGACCAGTGTTGGGGAGGAGAACAGGTTGGACTCGACGACATCCACGTTGATCGACAGTGTTAGGAAAGTAGAAAAAGGCGGAGAAGAGGGTTGGTGAAAAGAAGGCAGTACAAACTCACCTCAAGACCAGATTCAGGACTGGACCCTGGCTCCACTGCGGCTTAGCTCAGCTGGTAAAACATTGCATTTCTTATCACAAGTCAATGGGTCGGCCGCGGCCTTAGGATTGGAGTTGGTAACTAGCTACTTAATTGAAGAGAATGTGTACTTTATACTCAGGGTTTATTTATAACAAAAAAAGGGCAGGTAAATTACATACGGGATTTACCACAAAGGGTGGTACCTAATCTGTTCCTGACAAATCTCTCTCTGCTGATTCTCCAACCGGACATGTTATTGGAAAAGGCACAAATATTCAGCACATAAAAAGGAGGGACATTTAGTAGCGGCTTACATGAGCAACTGGCAATCAGGCGACGCCAACGGCATGCCGGAGTCCACACGCGGCCAGTTTCCATGGTTCACAGGTAGATTATACATTCCCACACTGATTTTAACAATTTGCGGGAAGCAAAGACAAGGCGTTTACAAGGTACCGGTATAATAACTGACTGCTGCAGACCCAAGGCCCACATGCAGTTGATAATTCCATGTCGGGATTAGGAATGAGGCAATAGCAAGCGGCTACGTACCCAAGGTACACACGCAGCTGATGACTCTGTGAAAATTATCTCCGCGCTGTCTTATTGGTTGATTATGGTCATGTGATTGCGAGACGTGCTGTTATTGGTTGAAAATGGCCATGTGATTGCGAGACGTGCTGCTATTGGTTGAAACGTAACGTTTTGCAATCAAGTGGCTAGAAGTAAACCAGTAGTTTGAAGTATTATTCCTTCAACGACTAGAATCTCCTATTCGTTACGTAACAATATGTAATCTGTAGCTAACAAGAGTGGTACATCTAAAGGCTACCCTCAATACAAGATGGCGGGTTAAATGTTTTTCATACTAATTTTAAAACGTTATGGTAACAGTTTTACATATTGGATTTCATTCAAACTACTCTCTAAACCTTCCCATATAAGAACAAACTGTGCTATTTTCAGCGAAACCGATAGAGTAATTTTCGAGAAAATCGAGGACATACAGATACACATTCATTTTTATATATGGGGAAGAGATATATTACGCCGAGAAAGTGTCGTTTTCAAGCGCCGTAAAAATTATCGCTAAGAGAAAAACATCGACGAAGGGTTAATCTCGAAACCTCAAAGTAATTAATGCTTTTATCGCATCTTCTTTTAGCGCAAAATGGAAAGGTTAGGTGAAATAACGGTTTTTATTTATACTTTCATACGACAGCATGAGACTTCTCGCTTGGTGCTAGTGATTTATGACACTTACAATTGCGGAATGTTGAGAGGCAAAAGAAAACGGCGAAGCGAAGGAGGAAAGGATATGAAAATTGAAATCAACTTCATTTACCGATTAATTTAAAAAAATAAATCTATTTGCATCAAATTTAATAATGTTTTTATTAAGTTGTGCAAAATTTTTAGTTTTTATTATTTTGACAGTTAATTCGGCGGTCAAGACGATATTCAAACCGCGGTTAATCCACACTGTGACGACTTTCTTATTTGGATGGCGTTTAAAATAATTAATTATCGGTAAAAGATCTCTTTTCTATGAGGTACTTACATTTATACTGTGTTTTCTCCGCATTTTAAATGACAATGTTTTCTTAATTGATAAAAAAATAAAATACTCACAGAACTTAATAATAAAATTAATAAATTTGACTGAGCCTTAATTTCTAAAAAAAATTAAATGGAGTTCTACGAATTAAAAACAAAATCAATTAATATATACAATTTATGTAAATAAACTTTCGTGTAGCTTTTTTCAAAGATGTATGAATTCTACAACATTAACAATTTTTGTATTATTCAAATTTCGTTTGATTTTGAACCAGGGACTTCTTTAGTATTGACGGCCTCCATGGTCGAGGGGTAAGGCTCTCGACTACGAATCCGAAGGTCGCGGGTTCAAATCCTGGCGTGCGCAAGTAATTTTTATTTAATTAATTTGTGTTGTTTCACAATTAATTCATTTAAAAATAATAAATATATAATATATTTGCGCACGTTCCAGAGTGGAAGATACTTTCAGTATCGCCCTGGTGAAAGACCACCATTCAGAATTGAAACGTTGCTTTAAATGGATTTTACCCGTGTTTAGTGACCAGATCTGAATAGCCAGGTATTTACCCTTTTCCCCACCTTCCTCTCCCCTTCTCCTTCCCCTCCCCAATACCTTCAGCCTCACAACATTCCCCAATTGGGAATGCCATAGTCTCACTGGCTCCAGACGGTTGGGAGCAGTTTGGGACTCTTGTGCGGTATTCATATAAAAAAAAAAATAAAAAATAAAAATGTACCTAACATGCTTATAAAAATTACCAAAAAAACGTTACTTTATTTCTGTTCATACAGTTAAAAAAAATTACCATAAGAGAACAGAACTGACGAGAATGCATTGAACCGCTGTATTTGAGGGTATTTACAAACTTTGGAATTAAATACCACTATCTATTCGATGGTCGACATCGCTGCAGTGCTTCAAGAAGTTCTGCAGCGAATGATTGCTGACTGATCAGTCCACCGCACAAAATTATCGATAAATAATTAAATGAATACGTGAGCTAATTATTTTTTTTAAACATTGATATTATTGTGTATTTAGATTTTAAATATTTTTTTTTATTTCATTTAAGTGTAGAGATTTCATTTATAGTATGTAACTTTAACTTCATCTAATTTCTAGAGGATCTACTGAAAATCAGCTGTACTCCGATCTCAGGAATGTATAGCTGAGCAGTGATCGTTTTGTTAATTTGGTAAAATATATAATATGTAAAAATAAAATAGTTAAATAATTTATTGGCAATAAATTTATCATACAAATAATTCTAACATGAATTTTTTAAAGGATTCGGACATTCAAATATTATACCTGATTCGAGGTAACGCAAAAATTCATAAATTCCTCTTTAAACTGCTTTATCGCAATGTTTCAACCTCAAATAAAACAAGTCCTATATACGCTTCAAGCCAAAAACGGAACAAACTTCAAACAGGCATAAACACATAAACGCTAAAATAGCTTGAAAGTAATGGCACGTATTTACAATTTTTGTTAAATTATACCTTCATCTGGGGAATTCCCTTTGCGGTTTCATCGAGATTAATATGCAGGTAAATAATGGTCCATCATCATTTGGAACAAGCCACAAGCCCACACGATCTGCGATTGGATAGCATGAACACACAATTAAAAACTTTATACGGTATGAGAACCAATAATAAAAAAAATATTTTTTATGGCCTAGCGTAGATGCATAACTTTATACGTGCGTCATGACTTTCACAATAATTTGACGTTAATCATGCAACCACGATATGCAAATCTTCAATTTTGCGTATGTAATCAAAGCAAAAAAATTTGAATATGAATAACCTTTCCGTGGGTATTTTTAGTATTGCAGAGATAATAGATTAGGTACGTTCTGAGTTATGTGATAGTGTTGCGTGGTAACTGTACATTAAGCTAGCCGAAAATCCCAAGTTAGAATATGCTAGGCGCTTAGCATGGTTCAAATATTATTTTTTCTAATTTTGAAAATGTGAATTCATGGTGGAATTCGATTTTAAAATTATTTTATTTTTTCATTAACTTTTTTCCACTTATTTATTATCAACCGGACCGATTTCACCCTATCACGGGCATCGTCAGACTGGTACAATTAAAACGAAATCAATGGTATATATAGCATCGATGTCAGGAGTGAGTCCCATTGCTTTCTAATATTGTTTTTGTTTGTGACTTGAAAATTATTTTATTGCTGACGGTACTGTTTACTATTAAGTTTTAAAAAACTACTTTCAGGTTGGTTTATCACCCTCTGGAAGACGGATTACATTGTGTTTGTTTACTGAATCTATGGGTTTTAAAAAAATTATGTAATGTTATTCGTGTCAGCTTTCATTTGAACAGATGGTTATTTCTGGTTTTGTTTTTTCCCTGTGATTTTCGTATTGATTGCTAAAATGAATTTTATAGCAGTTTTTATCCCGGTGTTACATGAACTACGGGTAACCAGGTACATTTTAATAGGTGTATTAAATATTTTATTATGTTATGATAGTTACACATGAGGGTAATATCCTTCTTAGAGTTCGCTTTGGATGTCAGCGATAAAATTCTCAGTTACATTTTACCCTGATATTTTATTATGTGTTTCCCATTTACGTTCAGATTTTTTAATAAAAAAAAAATCATTTTAAAATATTATTTTTGAAATTCCAATATTGTCAGGAGGCATCCTTGAGTGATGAAAATTAATATATCACCCACAGACGAGATAGGAATCTTAGAGGGAACAGCTGGCTTCGATTGGGTTAGAACTCTAAAGAATCAGAAAACTGGAGACATTTGAGGGATCCCTTATGTCCGAAACCGGATGCTAGAATGATTTTTAAAGATGTAAAAGGAGTAATAATATTATTCTAGAAAAAAGTTTGGACGCCAGAGGAAGACATGTCACGACAAAGTGAATAAAAAAATGGGTCATGTTTAGAGTCTGCATAAGCGAAGACAATGCATGAATGAATGCAGGAAGACTCAATAAAATGATTATAAAAAAAATCTTGTGACCCGCGAGCTATTCAACGGATTTAAAGTTTTAGATTTAAATAGAATATACAAAAAAATCGTTACCTCAAATCCATAAATAAAACCTAAGATTAGAATCATTGAGCACCAGGTCGAGAACCACAGGAACAATAATAATCCCTGAACTTAATACAACACCATTACATATATTCAGTCATAAAATGCTTTAACGCACTTCCTAAAGAAATAAAGGTGAAAAAAATTATTAAATTTTTAAGAAAAAACTCAAAATACCCTTCACAAGACACAAATTTTAGGTGTATATTATAAGTTCACTTGAAAAAAATGAATATATGTTTTATATACATACACTATATACATATATTTTTATTTCTCAGAATTTCCCATAATCTTTTTTGCTATTAGTTTATAGTCATTCTGATTATCTGTGTTGATGGTGGTGCTCTTGAAGTTAATTATATGTATAGCAAACCATAATAGTTCTCCCTCTCTAAACACAAGAATTTCTTAATTAGGGAGGTATGATTAAAAAAAAACAATTTTTAGTACTTACATACCTACTATTATTATCATGTAAACATTGTTATTAATTATATATAATAGATATCTTTAAATGTGAGTGAAACGAGGAGTACATGCCAAGACAGAGTTGTGTGGCAATCAATCCACTCCCCATACGTGTGATGGTTAGTTAGTTACATTCAATAGCTACAACTGCTGGGAGTTTTAGCACAGAAAATATTGGCTAATAGGCGTGTCGATACGCTTAATTAAGTCAGTCTGTATACGTTATCGATGGCGCAGCAGAGGTCGTTCACAGACGCAAGACAATAATCAACGCGGACAAAAAAAAAAAAAACGTAAACAATTTGATGTGCTAACTCAAACGCAATTGTGGGCAGCAACTTTAGACGGTTTTAAACGTCTGTCTGAATGCTTCACTATTTTTTATTTTAAATCATTAACCCCTTCCGGTTTTTACACAGTGTAACATATAGTGTAAGACATATACTTATAATGTGAAAAATATGTAAACAATAAAGAGCCCTATGAACGTGTATGGTATTATAACAAAGATAGACTATTGAAAGAGTTCAGTTATAAAATACCACCCGAAAATTTGTTGTGAAAAAATTGAGCAGGGATTGTAATAGTGATTTCTACTGTTTCATTTTATTGAATTTTACAAATTATAAAAACCAAAAAAGTACCGATAAACCACTTTTTAGTAGTTTGACCAACGAGTGATTGTCATTCAAAACTTTCTAACATAAATATTTCACAATAATACTCAAAAATATTTTTGCTGTTAAATCATAAATAACAACACCGAACATAATAAATATTATTCTTACTAATTATAAATGACAATCCATGACCGTTTCATGATATTGAAATAGTGACTAACGAAACTAAAATGCATTTAGGACCAAAGCATTTAATTGAAAAATTAAAAGTGCAAATTGAAACCGTGATTTCTGACATGTTTTATGAATACGTAATACGATAATATTTTTATGGAAAAATAAGACAGGTGGTGATCGAAACATTGATTTAATCAGGGACGTGTAACAGCATCATTAATTTTGCTGAAATTGTAAGAAATAAGGAACTCCAGTGAAAAACATAATGTCGCACAAAATATGTATTCATATAGACCAGCAAACGCCGATTCTGAATAAATAAATTTTATTATATATATATACGTAGAATTTATAAATCGTTACTTAAAAGTGAATAAAAAATCAATCTCATAAAAACACCTTGTTATGTTGATACCATTGCATCTGGAACATCTGACGTCACGTGCGCATTCTGTTTTTGTATTGGTATGGACATTTTTATTTTTCGCTTTGGTTTTGTATTTTAAATATATATATTTTTTTAATTTTGACACAATTTAAACATAATTTAGCTGTATAATTGTTGTTCAGTATTATCGAGATAAATTATAGTATTCATGGGCAAACCAATTATCAAGACAGATATTTGGTTTGTTTTGATAATATTAATGGTCAATGCTATTATTATTCTTCCAGTTAAAGTTTCTAAAAATCTAGATAATTTTATTAGATTTGTTTAGTTATGGTTTACTATGAATAAAAAATAAAGTTACGTATGGTAAAGTTCATCCTTGTTTTGACATTAGACATTCTAACCTCAAAACTGATCAAAACCGACCGGCTATAGATTTGGAGCGCTTTGGCGGGTTTTGGAAAATTGAATCATTGAAAATTATTTTAACTACGAAAACTAACTTTAGAAAAAAAAACGAAATATACTGGTATTTAAGTTTGAACATAACATTGAAAGAATTTTTTTCTGATGTTCCTTACTGGAGATATAGAAAAAGTAATTTCCAACGAGAAAAATATATAAAATAACACTCAATGTTTTTCATGTACAAATTAGTACTGGATATAAAAATTATAGTAAATTCCTACATGAACATCTAATATAAACATTCCATCATTAGACCTTTTTTGGTTGCAAAACCACAAAAATGTAACATTTAAGCTACGAATACCACATACATAATATTGCCAGTATGAAATGCGTTCAAAGTTACGTTTAAAAATATGAGTGACTCGCTTACTGAAGTATGGGGCACTTATCTGCAATCACTATAATTAATTTGCCAAACTGTAATGATGTAGGAACCCACTAACCGCAGACTTAAATATTAACCTAATATTTGTCATGTTTGATAATGAATTAGCGATGGTTTTTTTGGTTGTTTAATATATAAGTAATGGATGTAATCGGGATATCAATTTCGCCATGGTCAACCAATATAATAAGCAGTTTATTTATTTTTGTAACTTTGTAAGCTGGCAATATTTCCAGTATAAAGCCCCTAGCTGACTACTCAACTATCATATCATCACACCTAACAAACACATTTACACGTACACACACACTTATACACTACACATATAAACATATTATAGGTACCTACTTTGTAATTTTTTCTGTAAATTGTTTTTCTTTGTAACAAATATACTGTTTTGTTTCTACAGTAAAAAAATATATAAAATGTCCCGTGAGTTTCCTGATTTATTGCCATCTACTTGCGCCTTAAATATTCTTGTGCCACACCTATCTCTGTCTTACCGCTTAACTTGTCTAATTTATTTAAGCGCCCCTCTCTCAATCTTTTTTAATACGTACACATCGACCTTGATTACCTTTGTGCTTTCTCAGTCGCTATTCGATAACTTATACACGATGTCCATGGCTTCCCAGGCAGCAGAGCCTTCTTCCCATCAAAGCAGAACATTTTATAACAGATTAATGAGTTTAGAAAAATTATCTTTACATTTCCTACAACTGTTGGTGCCTTACATCGTGCATCACAATTCAAGTGCAATTCAATTTGAGTACCGCCGCCCCGGGAGCCATTCATTGAATAACTAACACCTCTCCCATAGGTCACTTCAAGCGGTGCACGGGTTCATGAGGTGAGGTTTGTCCAGATCTAGGCGGCGGATGCGTCTGCCCACCAGCTGCGTGGTGGGCCGGTTCGAGGGAGATCTCCAGCCGGACTCCTCGATCCATAGCCTGTACCGCAGCGGGAGGGAAGTATTAATATGTCACTTCTGGACAAATTGATCCCCTGATTCCTACTCTCCCTTTATACTCCTTTCCTTCCCAGAATTTTTTCCCTTTTTTTTAAATTACTTATTAAGTTAAAAGAAATATATAAGTATTTCACTTTCTTACATTATAAATACATATTGTATTAATTAACTACATACATACATATTATTCTTAAGCTATTTTAATACTTATATTATATATCATAATACTTAATATTACATTATATTATTTATATATCTTACATATTATTCCTACATTACATATTATTCCTACATTACATATTATTCCTACATTACATATTATTCCTACATTACATATTATTCCTACATTACATATTATTCCTACATTATATATTATTCCTACATCACATATTATTCCTACATTACATATTATTCCTACATTATATATTATTCCTACATTACATATTATTCCTACATTATATATTATTCCTACATTACATATTATTCCTACATTATATATTATTCCTACATTACATATTATTCCTACATTACATATTATTCCTACATTATATATTATTCCTACATTACATATTATTCCTACATTATATATTATTCCTACATTACATATTATTCCTACATTACATATTATTCCTACATTATATATTATTCCTACATTACATATTATTCCTACATTATATATTATTCCTACATTACATATTATTCCTACATTACATATTATTCCTACATTATATATTATTCCTACATTACATATTATTCCTACATTATATATTATTCCTACATTACATATTATTCCTACATTACATATTATTCCTATTATACATTGTTATTTTGCTCACTTATTTTGAGTAAGAACATTTTTTTAAAAACGTTCTTACTCGGTTCCCCATTTTCAGGCTATCGGGAAGGAGATTGTATATATACACCCTCATGGCTTATGTTCCTTTTACCACTTTCAGTCTTTACTGTATGCGTGTACAATTTATTATGGTGTCTTCTGTAGTGTTCGTGTACTTGTGATGTTTTTATAAATGCTGTGTTCGTGTGCATAAGTCCATTTTGTATTTTGTAGATTAATAGGCATATATTGTATTCGTACAGTTTCTGATTTTCACCAAGTTCATTTTTTGGTATATTATATTACATATATTTCATAAAAATACTCTCCACACAGCACCCCCAAAGATGACATAGGCCATGAGAAAATTATTTTTCTCAAGGTCTACTGTGTCGAGTAAATGTAAAAAAAAAACACAATTTACAACTAAACTACGAGTGAGAATATTTATTTTGTTTCAGAAAAAAACATAACTCATATGTAATGAAAAAAATACTTGAGCACTTTATAAATAGATTAAAAACAGTAATTTAATTTAATACATCGTTAACGATTCTCATTTTCAAGTGATTACAAGTTATTCTTGAACAAAAAATAAATTAAAAAATGAATTAATTACTATATTATTAAAGAATAATGGGCTAGTGGCGGACGTCTGGTAAATTTTCCCACTTTTTTACGACTGGTTTTAAATTCGCACGGGAACCGCCCGAACAATCGCGCCGCATCCGGTGACGAATGGACCACAGAATCAGGAAATCCTAGTACAGATATTGATACAAGTTTTTAAGTAATTAAATAGGATCAAAACAATCTACGGCGGGCCAGAACGAACCAATTAACCATTGTAGTATATTTTGGCACGAGAAAAAATACATGGACATCAAAAGCTTGCTCGTGCTATCCGCTTGGAATTACTTATTATAGAATCAAGTAATTTTAGTCAATTGCTATAATTATAATATAATCTAGTTATAGATGTATTAGAGTATTGTAATCGTATCGATACGATGGAGCTATACATCTAGGATCAATGTCAATATCTGTAGTTCACGATCAGGATTAAATACTTCACTAATAAATAAATAATAAAAGTTATTGTATTTTTTTAAACAAAATTACATTAGTTTATTGGTATGGGTACAGTTGTAACAAAGACATTAAAAATGGAAATAATATTACCTAACCTAACTTTAGGCAAAAAAGAGGAAGCTAACTTGTCGTAAATATATTATCTCAAATTCTAAAACCTGAATGTGATAATGATAATGTTGTCTTATATCTCTGTACCGGCCATTCGCGGGCAAAGCCGGGAATAAAACCTATAATGCTTCCTCGCGTGATTCTACTCAAAGGACCAATTCCCCAAAATTATGTCAGAATCGATAATTATAAGGAATTAATTTCGCACTTACTTAATCTCGATGAACAGTATCCTCAATATGTATAATTTAATCCTGTGAAACATGAGATAAGAAAACTCAAATAGGACAAAGGCGTGGAAAGAAACTTACCCCGTTACAGCTTCTTTGCTCTTGCGAATCTTCCGTGTAATCACTTCAATTGTCACTAGTATCCCGTCACAGTTTCCCTTTCTCTCCCGACACTCCTGTATATAAATTACTTAAATATAAAAATTGCAACCGAGTTTCGGCAGGTAGTTAACTCCAGGATTAGAATTAGGTGAGTAAGAAGGGATGGATATTAAGCAAGTAAGTACATGTTTCCCTTGAAATTAATACGCATAGGGATGCATTTCATATTCGCACATAAGTACTGCCTACCTTATCTTACTCAAAGTTCCAGCTACGAATAGCAGCACCACATGCGCCCCAACGAGCGCCGTACTATAACATGCCAAAAGAAGGAACTGTGTATGCAAAATGTCATATTCAAATATTGACTGTATTCTACACACAAAATATGCATGTGTGTGAAATGTGCATTCAAGAGAAGACTCGCTTGTGTTAGTGTCGTAAAAGGCCGTGCCTATCGAAACAAATTACAAATATAGCAACTAGTGCCATCTGTTGGTACCTCTATTAGTTAGTACGACTTTACCAACTAAATAATTATCATATTATGTTGGCTTAATATTTAAATTTGATATATTCAGTAATTGGCTTGTAATATGCATAAATGAAGTGGTTATTTGGATGTTTGGTGCAGCAGGTAATTTTAACAAACATTGGCTGAAGCCAGTAGCTCAGCCATTCTTAACAAAAACTTACCACATCCATGGTAAGTTTTTTTTAATATAAATTAATTCATTGTTTTTTGTACTGCTTACCGTCACTGGTAAAAAGCATAATAATATAGCAATGGACCTGCACATCTAACGAGCGATCGTAAATGTACATCTAATAGTAAAAACGGTTTTGAGAACGAATTTGATGGGAATAGATAATGATAATGTGTGTATGGGTAACAAGTTAAACCTTATTCAGATGGGGAGTCAAATTTGAAGCTTGGAGTTTTTTGGTAGTAGGTTTGGACGTTAGCGTTATTCATGTGAGAAGCTTTGTAGGTGATATTGCAATAAGTGTGATTTTATTTAATGTAATTTTAGTACATAAAACAGGCAATATGCCGAAAACTTACACACATTAATAATTAACCCCAATAATAATTAATAGGTACAAAAGACAACAACAACAATCATGATTTATTTATTAAATTGTATAAAAAATCAAATTACAATAGTGATACAGGTGTAAAACACATCACAGTAGGTACATAGGTAAAATAGATAACCTTCACGAAATACAACAATTAAATATTTAATTTGTCTCACGAACAAATTCAGGAATAACATTGTGTAAGTACCATTCCAAATAATTATCTACATAAGCCAATATATATAACATATTAATACATTTTCTCGCAAAAATGATATTAAACAAATTACAAATAGTAAAAGGTGGAAAAAATATTAGAAAGTAGGTGTATAAACTAACTCCTTATTGTCACCTGTCCCGATGGTACACTATTTTGGTACTTAATAAAGGGCATCATCACATTATCAGCTTGATCGTTTTGGTGGGTTTAACAAAAACGTAACTTTGAGAATTATTTTAACCACGTAAACGAGCTAAAAAAATATTAGTATTTTAATTGGAAGATCAATAATGTTGAAACAAAATTTAAAAAAAGAAGTTCATGACTCCCATCGCGGTAAAATACTTATTTCTTGAATACGGCTTTTTAAAAGCTTACTAAATTATTCGGCACATGGAATAAAAACATCGACTGCAAAAAGTCACAGTTTAACGAAATCTAGTTTTTATCAGGGCTGAAAACCGGTAGATCTATGGTTCACTGCTCCCAATGTGACAGGCTTAAAGTAAAGAAGATGTCAAGGACATTTCTCATTAATATTCACAAAGGTTTTTATACTCGTACATCTCCCACACGCGATGTATACTAACAATCATTATTGCACGCGGCGTAATATTATAAAGGTATATAGCCGTAAAATATTAGTATTATCCATATCTATGTATAAAAATGAATGTTTGTCTATTGCAAACAGCACAGTTTATTCTTATTAGTGCCGGGAAGGTTTAGAGAGTAGTTTGAATGAAATCCAATTTGTAAAACTGATGGTATAACATTTTAAAATTAGTATAAAAAACATTGAACCCGCCATGTTGTATTGAAGTTAGCCATAGATGTACCACTCTGGTTAGCCAGAGATTACATATTCAAAAGAAGAAGGTTTGTTTGGATAGAAAATTTTCAAAATGGAGAACATAAGTAGGTACCTGCTTAAAAACGTTTTATTTAGATATGTTTGAAAAAATAAATGATTGTAATGAAATAAAATTTTCAAATGAATGTTTAATTGTGTCTTTGTTTGGAGATAGCAATAGTCGTTACAAGGCATTACTTTAGCTGTCAAATCAATTTTGGCACCGAAATGATAAGCAAGAATTCACAACTTCATAATTTTATTAAAAAAATATATTAATATATAATCCCGAGCAAGGCCGGGTACACATCAGCTAGTCTTAAATAAAAAAAATAATTATTATAAGATAATAAGATCTTTATTACATCATAAGTCTGAAACTAGGGGTTACGGGTTCATATCCGGTGAATTGTGAATCAAATATACTACTTTATTTATTGTGTTCAAGTTTAAAATGTAGAATATCTCCCGATCCGGCCCACTGCGCACTGCTAAAATAGTTCAGCAATGATTAATCTTTCAGGCTGGGGAAGTTTCTAATTGAGATAATGATAAATATTGGATAAGGTTATCTGGCAAAAATTCCATAGGTCGTCAGACATAACAAATCTACACAGAGGAAAGATTAAATCACCAAAAATACCCATATTTTTATTAAATACTATCATTATTTTATCTGTTTATATCAGACAATTACAGGCTTTTATATGGACATTCACAAATAATATTGATAAAGTAAATATGATGACAGATAACATAAAAAGAAAGAGTATAATTTGGCGCTTTTATCTAGTGTGAAATATTTTCAAATAACTATGATTATACTGTAACATTGATGTGCCAAATATGTCAACAACAACAAAGTATTTGTTCCCCAGATGTTAAATTCGTCGCATAGGAATCTAATATTGCGACGCTGAAGTTGAATTGTCACAATAAAATCGTAGAAACTGTAACTGTCCTACCAGGTATATGAAAAGTAATCGAATACAGCCGTTCAGGGGTATAAAACATTGAATTATTTATCTTAAACAAACATGTTAAGAAGCAAATAATTCTAAGATAATTTTTACAAATTTAGTGAATAAAGTAGATAATCGTAATCTATGCATTTTCTAGGAATATCGTTTCTAAAATTTACGCATCTTAGGAATTTACGCTGGATTCTTTCAATCGTGTGTCAATGAACTTCATAATTCGGAGACCAAACTGTGGAATTAGTATTATTATGAAGAGTCTGGGAATATAATTCGGATATTTACAAAAATAAAACCAAAAACTTTCATTGCTACGACAACACCAGTTTCGGAATTTTTTTTTTTAGGTAAAATGTGATGTTATGTTTGTTTTTCGAATCTAACGAGTCGACTGGACTGAAAAAATGACTTAAATAAATTCATCTTAATATTTTTATTAACAATAAAACACTGTACGCTTCTTCCACATAGCTTTTTATTTTAATTTAATATCAAACTTACAAAATGTCTTTGTCATAAGTGACTTATTTGATAAGTATTATTCAAAAACACACAAAGAAAACTTTTCTATGCGATTATCTCACTAAGTTAAAAAAGTAACAAGTTTGAAAATGTTATTTCCTTAGAATAAATGATATAGAATCATCTCCTTTCGAGAATAAGGAACTCCAGACAAAAATATTATGGTTAAAAAAATTATATACACATAGATCAACAAACATATATTATATTCATAATGATCAACAAACGCTGATTCAGCATATAGAAATTTAAAAAAAAAATGTAATTATGAACAGAATTTTAAAATCGTTATTTAAAAGTAAATAAAAAATCATCTCAACAAAACATCTTGTTATATTGGTACCATAGCATATGGAATATCTGACGTCATGTGTGCATTCTGTATGGATTTTAGATTAGTATGGAAATTTTTATTTTTCGCTTTTGTTTTGTATTTTAAATATGTATTTTTTTTATTTTGTAGAAATTTAAAACTGATTTGGGTGACTTTAAGCTCTATAATTGTTGTTCAATATAAAAAAAAAACTGAATTTAGTAAAATAAATTAGAGTATTCATGAGCAAACCAATTATCAATACGGATATTATGATAATATTAATGTTCAATACTATTATTATTCTTCGAGTTGAAGTTTCTAAAAAGCAACATAATTTCGTTACCTATGTTTAGTTATGGTTGACTATGAATAGATTATAAAATTATGTACGGTAAAGCTCATCCTTGTTTTGATATTTGACATTCTAATCTCAAAACTGATTAAAACCGACCGGCCATAGATTTGAAGCGTTTGGTGGGGTTTAAAAAAATTGAAAATTATTATTGTGAAAACTAACTTTAGAAAAAAAAACGAAATTTACTGGTATTTAAGTTTGACCGACATTATTGATTAAAAAAATATTAAAAAGTGGACTGGATTCGTTATTCTATATTTAATCAATTTAATTATTTACGATTCAAAGGTTAGAGAATTATTCAGTTGTTTTCTTAGCAAGTTCCGCTTTTTTTCACGGGTAACAACTTGTTTTTACATATTACTGAATAAATTATAATTCTATCTATGCGGATACATTATTACTTCATTTAATCGGTGTTTAATGTAAAAAACCTTCAAAAATAATTATAAATGACCTTTGCTGTTTTCTACAAAGGGCACAATTACTATTTGTAATATTGTTATTTATTTATTTCCCCGCTGGCCCTAGTCTTCAATCATTGCCGCCAATACTACTACAAAGGGCACAAACACGATTTTTCTAACATATTCGGTACCAAATTATCAGGGCACACAAACAGAAATTTTTTTCAGCCATTTGGTTTTCAGGATGTTAATACATTTTTGCCAATGTATTAATCTTCCATAAGTTATACGGACATGATTAAACACGTGTCTGTAAAATCAGACCTTAAAAATATGATGATGTGAGAGAAAAAAAATAATTTGAGGTGATTTTCTCACGAAAACGGCGCTATAAAAATAATCCATTTATTATTATTATTATTATTATCATTATAAAAGTTACGAATAATAAAAAAAAAACTATTTTAAATATTGAAAGAAACACCTCTCTTTCCTTTCGCAATTAATTTAAACAAAATAATCCTTAAAATTTCAACGTTTTTTTACATGATCCAAACAACTGATTGTCAAAATATTGATTCTTAAAAAAAATTAATTAATGAAATCAAATATCTTGGATTTATATCAATGGAGAGAATCTGAAATTAATGACTGGGATCTTTAAAACAGAAAACAAAACAAAAAACTGTTAAATAAATCAGAAATTTATGAATAAAATTTCTATTGATAATCTCCAAATCTGGTGAAAATGACATTATATAAATACATGAGGTGCTACTGCAGTATGTTTTTTTTTCGCGTAAAAGGTATATATATACGAGCCGATACCAATTCTGCCATGGCCTCTACAGCGTAGTGCTTCACGCATATGACTTTGAGTCAGGAGGTTGCGAGTTCGATTTCACCTCTCGCAATGCAATCCAACTTTGTAAACTTTGTAAACTTTGTAGACTTTTTTAGACTTTGTAAACTTTTTATCTTTGTTAACTTTGTAAACTTTGTAAGCTTTGTAAACTTTATAAACTTTGTAAATTTTGTAAACTTTGTAAACTTTGTAAACTATGTAAACTTTGTAAACTTTGTAAACTTTGTAAACTTTGTAAACTTTGTAAACTATGTAAGCTTTGTAAACTTTGTAAAATTTGTAAACTTTGTAAAATTTATAAACTTTGCAAATTCTAAACTTTGTAAACTGTAAATTGTAAAGTGTAAACTTTACCTGCTCTCAATGCAGGTTCTCCTAGTGAGACAGATACAGTACCATAACCCTTTTATTACTTTAAGATTGTATACATGAATAAATAAAAAATATGAATAAAATGTATTAAGATTGATGATTTTCAATTACAAAAATTTATGAATTGTACTTGCTAAAAGGCACTAACAAATACGGAATCTCAGCAATTTGCCAATCGGAGCGTCCTGCACAAATAGTTTATACACAAGACCGAGATTACAGAGAAATGAAAAATTGGTAAAACCGCGTTTTGTATTACTAATTTTCACACTTTTATTAAAGCCAAATCTGACCAAATTGATTCCATTTTACGAGCATCGTTGTTTAACTTATGGGCGCTTTAGACGACATATTTTTTCGTACAGATTCCATACAGATCGAATATTCATACAATTTGGGCATGCAAAATAGGACTTGCTCTATTTTGATTACGATTATCGTCCAGATTAATGGCGGGCATTATTTTTTAACATCTGTCATTGTTTTACGTTATCTGTTATGTGGAAATGTTGCGTGTTTTTACAAAGTCTATAAGAAGACTAGACTGTGCTTATTAATGATTATGAACAAGTTCACCACTGTTCGGTATTGTAAGTTTAGCGTCTATTTTTGTTATTTGTTAACCTTTTGTGATAGATACATTCATAAAATCTATGGTTATGTTAAATGTATTGCCGTTTTTTGAATAAATACCGCCAAAAAATATTATTTCTTCTTTAATGGCAACATCTGCAGACTCCTATTCCATGGTAATGAGTGTTCTGAAATAGTTGTCTACTTTAATATATCCTTGGGTCAGGTAAAAACTAACATATTGTAACACGTTATGTTAAATATGTGAAGGACTGTAATTACAATATTTTTTCCCCTTTGCTTTGTTCATTGCTGTATAATCACTGTATTTAATATGTTCCTAAAATATAGGTTAGTCATAGGTAGGTACTGGTATATTGTGTATTTATAAATAGTCAAATATAGAAAAAAATATCTGAATGAAGTCGTCAGTATGAAAATATGGATCGTGTAAAGTAATTTTTTTTCTAAACGGGTCACGATATGAGGATCGACACAAAAATAAGTCTCGTGTAAAGTTTGCTTTACACCATCTACTCGTACATATAATGTCATAATTCACCTGATGTAATACAATCAAACTTATTCTGCATGTACAGACCTGTTGTTCTGATAAATAAGACAATGCTTGCGGTTGTATGTAAATTAAAAATAAAACGGATTCCCCGATGTGAGGCAATATGAACGTGGAATCAATTATTAGTTAGTGCTTGCATTGATTCAATAATATATATATATTTTATCCTCCATCGTTTCCTACATTAGATAAAGATCCTTTTATCTTAGATATCTGATATCCGATACGCTAAAACCCCTCCACAAAGAATCCCCAAAGATGATATAGGTCTTGAGGGAAATTATTTCCCTCAAGGCCTTCTGTAAAAAAAAAGCAATGTTGACTCTTTATTTAATGTAATTAAATGTACATAGCAAACACCACAATAACTTTTTTTTTACCATAAAACTTCAAATAAAATTTGATTATTTAAATGGCCTGCATTTCATAATTTAAAAAAAAAAATAGTTCTAATCCGTACTAGATATTTACTATATCTTTAAGTTAAAAAATGATCAATCTGTTTTGGAGGGTATTTTGGCCTCGTACCTAAAATTAAGTTTTGTATGAAACAGGGTGCGCAGCCGTTCCTCTTAATATACATAAATAAACACCATCTACACTTCCAATGTGATTGCATCGTGCGAATGAAATGAAAAAGTCAAAGTTTAATCATTGAATAAGATAATATTAGTAAATCTCAATTAAAACGTCTTTTTTTTTTATTTTTCTTCATATATCGTATCATTAAAAAAACAATAACTTTGTTTACACCAATTTTATTTGTTATATACTTTTGGCGACCCGGTTTCGTCACTACCGTAGCTTTTTCAGGGCAGTATATTACTAAACTATGAACTATGATACACATGTGTGATAGATGTAAAAATGGGCCAGTGAAGGTCCAAGGGTAGGAGGAGAGCAGGCACCGGACCAGGAAGGGCGTATACTTTGTTTATTGGGAATATTTTAAGAATCGGACTTTTATTAAAATTTATTTGATTATTAATGAGTGTACTATTAGTGTTTTTAGTTTTCCTTATCTCTAATGCATCTACGTTATCTAGTCTAATGCCTATGCCATTTTTATGAAGTAAACTAGTTTTTCAATGCAGTGACTAGTTTTATTTTTTTGTGTTTATTATTTTCGAAGTAACTACGCCCATGAAGATAACTGGCTCTTGGGTATGGTCTAGTAGAAACATGTTAACAACAATATAATAATAAGTACTGAATAATAAGTACTAGAAGTTAGGTTGCGTTAATATATGTAAATATGGCTAAAACTTTCATTTAGCTTATTTTACGATTTTAATTAATGATTATGAAACAGAAAAACACACAGAAAATATAAAGGAAACGGTTGCAACTGGGATTCAAATCCAGATCCTCTGGTCTTACCGAGACCTAATTATTTTATTTAATTTTTATCGATCTCGTATATCGATATAAGAATTATTAATGTTATCCTCAATTAATTCCCACATTTTAAGCGGCTTTGTATGATCGCAAAGTTTTACCCGAATATATTTGTAACCTAGATAGTCGACGGGTTCCGTGGTCGAAGGGAGGTCGCGGGTTCAAATCCCGGCGTGTTCTAGTAAAATGTATTAATTTGTATTACATCACAAATTAATTAATTAAATATAATGTACGTATATTTGCGGCACGTTCCAGAGTGGAAGATACTGTTAGTATCGCCCTGGTGAAAGACAATCATTCAGAATCGAAAAGTAGCTTGAAATGACTGTTTGATGACCAGAGCTGAATAGCCAGGTACTTTTCCACCTTCATATTTATCATTTCCTTACCCTCTTAGATAGTGTCTCATATATAACTAACCATTTTTTTATTTATCACATCTATTGACATTTCTGTAAGTCTAGAATAAATATTTAATTTATTGGAATAACTTATTGAAGGTTACAAATCTCATTGTAATATTTGATAACTGAAAAAGAAACAAATCTCAATGAAACATGAAACAGAAAAATACAGGAAAAAATGAAATTTTATTTTGTGTATCTTTTTCTGTTTCATGTGTTATTAAAATTTTTTAATACCATCTTCTGCAGTAATTTAATATTACCATGAGGTATATAAGCTTCGATAAGATATTTAATGTTTATTGATTAAATACGATACAGTTAAAACAAAGTAGAAAAAACGACATTTTATTACGACAACATTATATTACAGACTTTTATAACTTACTAACAGGTACGACGTCACGGAAACTTAAACTTTGCGTAATTTCTTTGGTCTTTAAATACCAAAGACGTTAATCTTATATGCGAATTCTGTTGGAAGAGCATAAGGAAAGGCCCGCTGGGATTCCCCGCGATTTGCGTAGGAGATGAGAGAAAGCACAAAAAGAAAATGCGATACTGGATACTGGCAACGCTGAGAACGGTTTTTGGGGGAATCCCAGCCAGAACATGGAACGGGTAAACCCTTTAAAATCAGATTTGAGTAACAGGTTCACTAGTCCGAATAAAGGTGAATTTGTGAATGACAAATAAAAGCAAACAACGAGGAGAATGTAGATGTTATAATATTTGCCATGAGTTGCCAACACTCATCGGAAGTAGGTAACTAACTACCAGCCGAATCTCTGGGAATTTATTGACATGTGTTTATCTAAAACTTATTTTACAGAACTGCAAATTTTCATCGAATTATGTCGTTTCTGTTATCCCTGATGGTGTGACATTTTAAAGTTACCCTAAAAATAACTCCTGTTTGCCCGATTTCATTATTATTTTTTTAAATATTTGTAATTTTTCGCGTAAATTATAGCACTGTTTGAACGATGAATCTAGACAGTTTTCATATTTTTTTCCCTTTTTTATATACATATTAAAAAATTTGTATTGAAAATTTACGTACAAGTAGCCATCACAAAAGAAAATGGCTACCGGATTCAACGCAAGTAAATCTAATCTAACCCAACCCAATTAACAATAAAAAATAAGGTTACTAGGGTTAGATCAGGTTTTCAGGTTAGTATTTTTTTTCCTAATTTTAATGACTTTATACCACTTAAAAAAAACTGTACCGATTAATGCGTGTGTTGATTTATCATGGAACCCAAAAATTATCTTACAGACTTTCAAATTATTTATTTGAGCATGTTTCTTACCAACGGGATCTAATCAAAATAGGTAAATATTTTAAGTTGGGAATCAGTTGAAAAACTCAAAATATTTAGAAAAGAAAAATACTTTCAGATTGATAAAAATAAATAAAAAATATGTGCATATGCGGAAATAAAAGAATAGGTTATCGATATATATTTTAAGGAAGAAAAACCCAAACTAAGAACCTATGTTTTAAATATCTATTTTATGCAATTGGCACTTTCGACAAATGTCATTTTCTTCTTTAAAGAAAGAAAAATGTAGTGCAATATTTTGTGTTTCCGTATGTGCAAATATTTTTTTTATTTATTTCTATGAATGAAAAGTGTTTTAACTGGAAATTTTTACCTCAAAATGATATAAAAAAACCTTCCTTGTTGTGAAACTATTTTGGACCAAGAAATTACATATATTTTGTAACAAAACTTCACGATATCCTTTGCCCAGATATAAAACCAATAGAATAGTTTCATGAGTACAAATCAAGAATAAAAGTCTGGCTGGAAGAGGTCAATGAAACAACTTTAAAAAATACTAAAAACTACATAGAAGACGTACCTAAATACATAACATCAAAGTAAATAACTCTAATCCGCCTCAGCACTGGACCCCCTGGTGAGGAGGACTAAGTAAAACAAAAAATATCAAATCGTTTACAAAATATAATAATTAATATATTTACCATTTTGTATCTTAAACTTTATTCCGTGGACATTTTTATACTTACATCTTATTTTGAATTTCACATGATTACTTATGTAGTCGCTAATAAAGAAATGACAACAAAAAACAGATCATTTATCTCCAAAGGAAAGGTGAAACCCCAATAAGTTCTTTGACGTCATCGAAAATCCCATCCAAAGGGCGTACATCTACACTTAGCTTATGAATGCTTCACTTCCTTATTTATTTTTTTGTAAAGCTGGCCGTTAGTATGATTCACCCGACGTACACACCTCTTTGGTTCTTGAACTTTACATATGAATGACAGTGAACATAATATTTTGATAGGTATCTACATATTTGGTAGCCATAAAAAATAATAAAATGCTATGCAGAATGATTTTGTAACAATAAGATGTATTGATATTCTAATATGAAAAGCGACATCCAAATAATTTATACAAATATTTCCTAACTTTATTTTTTACTTGTATTATTTTTTATAAAATTTTTCACATGGATACATTTTATATTTATTTTTTATTGTATAATATTAATTACATACAATGGGAACTTGTACCAGCTAAGTCACTGCAAGTGGCTTGTCAGCAGGAGTTTAATTCAACGATATTATATAATGCAACAATAAATAACAATCATCATACAAATGTAACGCAATTATAGAACAATATACTCGTAGGTACATGCATGTTGTGATTAATGTACACAAGTCGGAAAAAATATGGAAACACCATAACAGTTTTGTTATAGAGATACTAGACTCTAGTTACATAATATCGATTTAAATAATATTATAAAAAAAATATAGAAATATGGGCAACTATTAAAAAAAATGAGAAATAAAAAAAACAGTAGTGCAGTTTTGTTATAGTGAGGATAGACATAATATTATAGTACTACTTAAATAATTTTAAAGGTACCCACCAAGGAGACCACCATATTTTTTCAATAGACAATGGGATTGTAAGTAATAAATTTAATATGTAAAGAAATAATAAATAAATAATTATAATGTGCATGAATAATGCTATAGTCTCTAAAAGTAGCAACGCCCCTTTTTAAAAATTATAAATTTGTAGTTGTTCACCTATTTTAGCTATTGGTAGATTACCATAGGTGAAAAGGCATTTTTCCAAAAAGTAGTTGACAATTTCCATGTTAATATTTATATTGTTGTATTACGCGAGAATCGAATTTGTAACTTCCTGACCCAAAGTATAATTAATTGTGTGACACTTCAAACCCACAAATATTTTTTAATTAACGGTATATATAGTACTTTTAATTATTTTTTCTCCGCTAACGGTGTGCTAAGACATTTTAAAAAGGGTAAATAAAACCACTCCTTCGATTCTACCTCTGTTTACCTTATGTAAAACTACCGACCCCATATAGTTTTCTAGGAATTGTTGCAGACGTCCAAGCCTTCCGAGCTGAGGTGTTATTTCTTTGAAATTGATTTGGCTTAACCTTTTTATAGCGGACTCGGGGATTCGTAGCTTCCAAAGTCACGTAAACTGTACAGAGATTTGAGAGAATTCAAAGAATTAGGTGTCGGCAATCTGTTAGCATACGATATATTGACACCCAGCTGAATTGGAGGCAAGAAGGAAAAACGAAACCAGAGAGACCATGACAGCATGGACACACAGCTAAAATGGCAGGCAGGCTATGGCGTAAAAGAAATATTTGGTATACGGGAAGGAGGCCTGGCCTATACCTGGCAATGGAGGAAGAATATCAGATTTACTGAAATTAAATGATAAATCGTAATTATGATTTTATGCAGTGGCCTTGTGATCTAGGTGGTTTTGAGAAAACACACAATACGTCAAATATGTTTATAGAACAGTTTGTTTTCCCGAATAAAGGAAATAATTTCTTCAATAGATATGTAGTTATTTTGTGACGTCATTATTAATAAAATTAATATGAAGTATTTTGTTTACACCACTGTTTCATATATAAATATCAACATGTTTCGAAAGCAATACTTTCCTCATCAGGGTACATAGTATACTAAAAAGTAATGCAATAAGGTACGTACAAATACGTAATAAAAAAAATTCAACAATTAGCGAATAGCGGTTTGAGATATCAGACGAGACGATAGTAGCGTCGCATAGCGGCGAAGAGATAATATGTTCGTCAATTAAGTCACGTGATCGCCAATTCACGATCAGAAATGAACATGGTCTAATCGAATCAATTGAGTTACTCGCAGCCTGTCACACGAAGCGATTTAGTCGCCCGGAAAATTAAAAGAACGGCAAAGGAGTCCACGGGGAAAAAAATTGGAAAGCTATGATCTATAGAATCTTGATGTATTATAAGGGTTATGGTACTGTGCCTGTGCTAGGTGAACCTATGTTGAGAGCAGGAAAAGCTTAAAGTTTACAGTTTACAATTTACAATTTACAATTTACAAAGTTTACAAAGATAACAAAGCTTACAAAGTTTAAAAAGTTTACGAAGCTTAAAAAATTTACAAAGTTTACAAGTTTAGAAGTTTACAAAGTGTACAAAGTTTACAAAGATTTCAAAGTTTACAAATTTTACAAAGCTTATAAAGTTTACAATGTTTACAAAGTTTACAAAGTTTACAAAGTTTACAAAGTTTACAAAGTTTACAAAGTTTACAAAGTTTACAATGTTTACAAATTTTACAAAGTTTATAAGTTTACAATGTTTACAAATTTTACAAAGTTTACAATGTTTACAAAGTTTACAAAGTTTACGAAGTTTACAAAGTTTACAAAGTTTACAAAGTTTACAATTTAGTAATTGCCGTTTTATTAAGACCCTGATAAATAAATAAGTAATTTAACCCTAGAGGTCGCTTAGAACACTAACCTACCACGGGCGAAAAATACACCAATGTAAAAATGTATGAAAAAAGGTTTTTTTTTTTGCGAAGTTCAGAAACAATAATTGAATGTTTAAAACCTTTCTGGTAAGGAATGCTACTGTACTTATTTTTATCTAATATTGTAGATACTTTATATTGATATTGTAAAACAAGTTCAATACAACTCGTGCCACTATGCATTGTATCATGTCTTATCAAGAATCAAGTCTGGAAGTCAAACAAATATGATTGTTATTTTGAATTGATTCATTCATGTTTTCAACGCAGGAATGTAATTAAAATATCGAAGGAAGCAATCACTTTGTGGCTTAACATTATAATTTAAATAAAAAAAATATTTAAATTGTAATTAAAATAGATACGAAATTTCTCATAAGTGTAAACAAAAATAATAATTTGAGTATGTATTTAATATTAAAAAAATCTGAAGGTTGAATTCACATCTAGTTACTATACAAATTACACAGTCAGCTTCATTCAAGTATGAACATTAGGGTGGAGTGAAACAACCTTAGTAATATTATGGACATTTGAGTCGTGTTTTTTTAAGGTTAATTATGAAGGTATGTTTTTATTGCTTTGTTTATTGACATCTTGTGTGTTTTATATACCGTGAATGATTTGTCATTTTAAGTTGAATACCCCCTTAGCTACTTAATATTCTTCAAACGAAAGTAGCAATAACTTTTAAAGTATTGAAAAAAAAAACCACATAAAAAATGAAATTACAAGACATCATTATATATTTTTTATTTATTATCACTGAAATTCTTTCGTACATATATTCGCACATGAAGCGGTAATTTTGTAATGTGACATTATAATTAAAAAATAAAACAATAACTTTGTTTACAACACTTTTATTTGTTATTAATATTCAGGTAAAAGAACACTTACGATGTTTTAATAATAATGGGTTTTCGGAATTTGCCAACAACCTTTTAGAAACATACCACACGTTCAATAAAAATACCGGCAATAGGTTACTGCATAAAAATAGAATTGGAATTATACTAGATAATTTAGAAGCATTAGATATGGGAAAGCCAAAGAGGAAGATTAAAAAATTTAAATAAAAGTCTGATTCATAAAATATTCCCAAGAAACAAAGTACACGCCCTTCCCGGTCCGATACCTACTCCCCTCCCACCCCTGGCCCTTCACACGCCCGTTTTTTATTAGACTATAACACATGTGTATATATATGTTTATAGTTTAGTAGTATACTGCCTTGAAGAAGTTACGATAGTAGCGAAACCCGGTCGGAAAGAAGTATTTAACAAATAAAAATGATGTAACATAAACAACGTTATTGCTTTCTTTCATATATATTTCACCGTTTTATATTTTGATTGAAATGGCCCTTGAAAGCGGCATATAGAATACAGAAAAAGGTGTGTGATTTTCATGACAACAGGTCATAATTCTAGAGTTTTTGGTGTTCAAGACAAAATGCATGTTGCTTCACTGTTAAGATATCAAAAAAAGGGCAAAAAATAATAGCGATTAGCTGAGATATGAACCGACAACATTTTTAGAAGCAGAGGATTAATGTGGACAAAGTACTGTTTGTGCCAAGCCATTTATGCAGATTAGTGTAATAGATTATAACAACTTATGATAAATAATAATGCTTGTTTATGACTGCATAATGTTAATAATGTGGCTCCCGTGGCTACCTATCTACGCTACATGCATTGTACAATATTATCTTGTTTGGAAAGGTCACTATTGTTTGAATATTAAGATGATGTAATATTTAATGAGACATTTTTTCATTGTTCTCCGCGGCTCGTGGCGTTAAGTGGTCCGACTAAAAAACGTGTAATTTAAGAATGATTAAAAAACCTTTTCTTATTTATACAGACAAAAAAGGACAGCTAGTATTATTTTGACTCTCAGCTGAAGAACTTGGAGCAATTTTAATATTAAAAAGGTGTGGTAGGCCACTGTAAGGCCGCTCTCTGACAGTCCGGTAGGAAATCGTCATAAACCGGGTGCAGCAAAAATGCAGGAAATGTTTAATTTCCTCCATCGTCTCTATGACGGGTCTGCAGTGATTTGTAGTGGTCGGTAAATTGTCGGTATTGCAGATTTCTGTTATCACATCTACCGCTGAATGTTATCGGATCTATCAAAGTCAAAATTGAAAAATGTGGAGTGAATTAAGTGAAGACGAGGCTCTGGTATGCTATTTATTCCTTTGATCGAGACAAAAAATAAGGAGGTTTTAGGTTAACCCCTACATAAAACGTAACATTTATTGTAGGTTATTTATTGCTGCCAGTGATGATGTCAAATTCCGGAAAATATTAAAAAAAAACACTCCAAGTCCTCCTATTGCACACAAAGCCTTCTCCTTTTTCTCCATTACTACATATGACGGTAATTTATAGTTATAAAGGCGTGCATATTTCTCTACCTCCATTATTAGCCGAAAATTCAAATCTCGCTCCATGTTTGAACTTAAAGGATGAATGGCGGGTAAGCGATCGAAAGGCAGTGCATAGATTTGCTGGATGCGTGTTTACCGAGAAGCTACTGAATTGTTGTCCCGCTTGTGGTATAACAGAAGTACGTCGCGCCGCTCCTGCTTCCCCCCCGAGTCGTGAGTTAACGCCCATTGAAATATATGGCGCAGTGCCCTGTCGGTATCACGCATGAGGTTTACGTCGATTCCCTATCGGACCGTCAGAGACTAGCCTAAGCGTGATGAATTCGTGATTAACCAGCCAAAATACTATTGAACCTAATCCAACCCACTTTAATTTAACAGTAACTAACATAACAAGAACTAAACCCACCCACCTAATTTAAAAAAAAATGTAATACCACACAAGAGTCCCAGCTGCTCCCAACCGTCTGGATTCAGTGAGACTATGGCATCCTCAATAGGGGTATGCTGTGAGGCTGAAGGTATTGAGGAGGGCGATGAGATGGGGAAGAGGAAGGTGGGGAAGTACCCTTTTATTATATTGATATTTTTATAATATTGGTACTTTTATATTTAGATATTCTTTATGATGTTGATATTTTTATAATATGACTCTAGTATCTCAATAACAAAACTGTAATGCGGTTTCCATTATTTTTTTTCCAACTTATGTACATTGATCACAGCATGCATGCGCTCTATATACTAATTTTGCCCTACATTTGTATGTTGATTGTTATTTATTGTTATATTATATTATATTGTTGAAATAAACTCCTTCTGACAAGCTACTTGCAGTGGCTTAGCGGGAATAAGTACCCATTGAATATAATTAATATTATATAATAAAATAAAATTCTATTCCATTATAGTTTATATTATTCCAGTGTATTATAGTATTGTAATTTTTTCATATCCGCGGTAAAGGAGAGAAATATCTCTATTTGTGTGATAAGCTTTAATACAGAAAATGTCTTTACCTCCATGTCGATTTACTTGTTGGTGTATTAATGTTGATTTGTGATAAAGTGTTTGGTGTTTTAATTGATGGATGTATAATTTGGTATAAAGGGAATACATCAGAAAGTTTACGTCTGACTGACGGCGTATAACATAAGAATAAAGTCACAGTGTTCACGGTCCTCCTCACCAGGGTTTTCTGGTCTGAGTTTTCGGTCACATTTTTTTTTACTAAGTTTCTAGTTATCTTAAATTGACTTCATAATGTTGGAAAGTTGGCTATCGCTCAGTTTACTCAGCTATGTTTTGACTGTAGTTTTAAATATATTCATTTCAGTTTTAATAAGAAACAATCATTTTGTGGTTTGAAATCATATTAAATAAAACAAACACTTTATTGTAAACTTCGAATAGATTTCATTTTTTGCTAACCGGCTTTATTTAGTTCAAGCTTCGTGGGGGAAAATATAATAACTAAAGAATAATACAGAGTTTTCGCTTACATAATACAATAGATTGAAATAGAGAGAATGGGGATGGAATGGAAATGGAGCCTTAAATTTTATGTAAAAATTCATTCCAATTCGGATTGTGTTAAAAGCGTTTTTTTCTTCTAAAATATTCAACTTAGCGCCGTCTGTGAGTGCGTATTACGTTTCGTTTAGTATTATTAAAAAAATAATGATTAAGAAGATTGGGTTAAAATATTATAATAACCGCAAACTCCTGGTTTTTTCGAGATTTTGTTTGCCTACGTAAAAATAACTCTTATTAAAGATGTTAAAGGGATTTTCCTCAACGAAGATGATTCAAGGTCGGGTTGCTTCTTGTGATTCACTTTCTCGGATTTGTTACATTAGTAATAGGCAATAGTCAATCATTTGCGCATTAAGGAAACTTGGATCAAAAGGTATAAACGAAACACGTCAGCAGGTTTGAATATTTCATATTGTTATGAAAAGAATCACAGTTACGTAAAACCCAACATCAGTTGTGTTATTTTTAAGACTCTTAGGAATCGTTAATAAATAGGAATAGTTTCGTGGAAAAGCTATTAATATGACGAGGAAGATTAATCTATCGATCTTCTATAGATATATATTATATATTTACATATTTTACCTTTATTTCACCTGTATTTATTATTATGTACTTATTAGTATTTACTTATTAATATTTATTTAATATTATATGTGTATTATTATATGCTTATTATTATTTACTGATTATTATTTATTTACTATTGTTGTTTATTTTTTATTATTTATTTACTATTATTTACTTATTAATATTAACTTATTTTTATTCATGTATTATTATTTACTTATTACTATTTACTGATTATTATTAAATTGTAAAGCCGCTTATCTCAACGCAGGATTGTCCTAGTGAGATGAGAAGCTAATGTTTTTGTTTTTATATTTAAATTTAAGAATAAGATAAGACGAAAACATTTAAGATAAGACGAAAACTACTGGGTAGGAATACGGCTAGGGGTAGGGGTAAGGGTAGGAGCAGGGGTAGGAGAAGTGGTAGGGGTTGGGATACGGATAGGAGTAGGGGTAGGGGTAGGGGTTAGAATAGGAGTATGGGTAGGGGTAGGGGTAGGGGTAGGGGTAGGGCAGGGTAGGCAGCAGGGGTAGTAGGCAGTGTAGGTAGGCAGGGTAGGGGTAACACATCACAACCTCAAAATTTTCCTACAGATCATAACCACGGGCAACGCCGGTAGCTAGTAACAAATAATTTTATAAGGAAATCAAATATATTTCAATAAAATATCGTTATTTATCATTTCTTACAGCACATACTTATGGTATATACAGTACTAGATCGGCAAATCAAGTGTTATCTCGTGATTTTCAAGACTAAGAATTAACTTAGAAGCACTAACCGATAAATCCAAAAATTACCAAACCTAACAAGAATTACGAATTCTTTTTGTTTCTTTTTTTTTTAATAAATATTATTGTATCAGGTTTTACAACGTATTATGCATATGCCTACTATATTATCTACTGCGCACTCACAATATTAAAGCCTCTACAAAAATTTGCATTCCGTTCATCCTCCCTCTAATGCACCATTATAATAAATAATGTACCATTATATTTCAAAGATTTTTATCTATAAGCAATCGTGATAGCTGTAAGTTGATCGAGGATTCTAATCACAGAGACTTATGCAAATAAACCGAGAAAAACACGTGAGAGGCAGACCACCTGCCGGGAGCACAGTAATATTATTATTTGTATTGTTATTGTTATTGTAGTTTCGAAGGACCTTTTTTACGAGTTGAAAGTTTGGTTGGAACGGTTACAAGAAAAAATAATGCAGGAAGCCATCAAATGTAGGTTTACCTTTTATCTGTAACTTACGCCAGACAATGAATGCATTGGCCGTGATTAGATTATTATCTTTAAAATTTCATATACCGTAAAAGAGGCTAACTTTGACAAATTTGAAAAAAGATATAATTTTATTTTCAGATACTGATTGCTGCAATTTTTAAAAAATACATTTCATAAGCTTTTTGGGATTCGTATTGCCAATTGTGCGAATTTTATATCAAACATCAATTCGTCATTCAAGTTAACCTTCGGCATGCCAAGATACAAAACAAAACTCGCGTTGCCATGAAGGGTGACTCGGTTAACCTACGGATTTTTTCATTATAATTGAATTTTTTACATTTATTCATAAATTCTATTGCAAATTCCTCTTATGGATCATACATCTAATGTGTTCTCGTGTTAAAATCATCATAATAAAGTTGATTTTATAAAAAAAACCCTCCAAATTAATAAACGAACCTAGCATTCGCCTTACAATGTGTGAGAACATTTACTACCTGCTTGCGGTCCGACGGCCGATTAACTTACACCCTCACTCCGCGTTGGTAGTAGTGTGAGAGAGTGAAATGTCGCGCATCACCCACTACTGTTGTAGTAGATTTGCGGAAACGTGTAGCTACGGGTATTGTTCCAACGCGTACGAATTATTATTTGCGGCAAGAAATGATACCCGCAGGTTTATTTTTTTGAATGATAGATTATGTGTTTATAAGTTTTGTAGGAAAGCAAAAAATAGTAAAACTATAAGGTATGAATTTAAAATAATACATGGATAGTAATTTAAAAGATTTTGTCGACCGCAAAGTTTATGATATAATGAGTTTATTTTACAATATGTGTCACAACGTGAAATGATAAATTGCAAATGGGAAATGTACATCTTTCTAAAGGGATTTGTGAAAAGCTGAACCCTTTTCTAATGGGGAAATTTTATCTATCAAGGAACAAAGTGTGGCACCTTTACGATACGGTGATGTTTGTTTTTTTACGAATTTCCTAGAGCACTCTATTGTAAGTGCTACCAGCCTCCAAACTCTAAACAATAATAATAAAAAACTGTATGATTCAAAATAAAACACTCTTATGAAAGAACAAGCGTAAAAACTCTGCTATTGTATTTGTCCTCTTCCTGACAGCCTCCGTGACTCAATGGCAAGATCCTTGTCCCAGAGGTCACGAGTTCAATATCCGACGAAGGACGTTTAATAAAACATATTGTATCAAGTTTTTTTTAAGCATAATAAATTAACATTAGGATATACATAGTAATTTGAATAGCCAGGAAAGTTTTAGCAAACCGTTCTCTTCTTCTCGTCTTCCGCTCCACTGTTTCCTTCCGCACTAAAACATTTCAGAATATTCGGAGTTTTATATTTGTAAGTACTGGTTCTGGATCGTTGAAAATTTTGTGTGGTTATCACAATACTATAAATTCAACAACGACATTAAAATTGTTTACATTTAATTCACTGGTCCGTAGCGTCCTGGAATACGGATCAACTGTTTGGTCTCCACATTACACGATACATATAAATATAATTGAATCCGCTCAGAAGAAATTCTTACGTAACTTGTCATATCGATCGGGAGTTCACCATCTACTAAAAGGCTATCAGAAGAGACATTTCGAATTTGAGAGCCTTTACAAAAGAAGAAAATTAATTGACTTGACTATGTTTTACAAAATTGTTAATAATCTAGTTGATAGCAACCTTTTTTTTTTTTTTTTTACATGAATACCGCACAAGAGTCCCAACTGCTCCCAACCGTCTGGAGCCAGTGAGACTATGGCATTCCCAATTGGGGAATGTTGTGAGGCTGAAGGTATTGGGGAGGGGAAGGAGAATGGGAAGGGGAAGAGGGAGGGGGAAATACCTGGCTATTCAGATCTGGTCACCAAACACGGCTAAAAGCCATTTCAAGCAACGTTTCAATTCTGAATGGTGGTCTTTCACCAGGGCGATACTGAGAGTATCTTCCACTCTGGAACGTAATATATTATATATTATTTTTAAATTAATTAACTGTGAAACAACACAAATTAATTAAATAAAATTTACTTGCTCACGCCGGGATTTGAACCCGCGACCTTCGGATTCGTAGTCGAGAGCCTTACCCCTCGACCATGGAGGCCGAGTGAGTAAGTAACCTAGTGTGTAACCTAGTGAGTAAGATCACAATATTCGTTAGACCCAGATGTACAAGAAAATTTTATTTGTTCTGGACAGAAATACACCTGAATAATACGGGATTATTATAATTTAATACCAAAAACGTCAAGATTGAGCAACGAAATAAGTAAACATTACAACATTGATATTTTCTAAAATTCCATAAATGTACTTAAAATCTCAATACAAAAAGCCATACCTGATGATTTTTTATGTCGTTATAAATAAAAATGAAACATTAAATTATATTTAAAGTACGTAAACTCTTTGAACCTTTTATTGTATATTTTATTTAGTCTTCAATATTTTAAACATCTTCGTTTATTTGGCCATTGTACAAACCAACAATATCGTGTTTTTGCACGCACCGAGTTTCAGTGAGATAAGTAAATAAACATTGTTATTTGTAAGTAAATAATCCATAAAATTTATTGCGTACACCACAAATGTTGTAAACACATTTATTAGATATGCTAATGCTTTTTGTACAGAGCAATTACTTTGTGGTTTGACATATTAATTAAACAAAACAAACACTTTTTTTAGAAAAATGAATTTGTTTTAAATTCATCACCAACCGACTTCGCTTATCCCAAGGTTCATCAGCATAAAATAAGGATACATATAGTGCGCATATATAATATACGCGAGACATACAAAATATAATAAAAGGGAGACAAAATATGAAACGACACAATGGAAGAGTGAGACAGAGATATGCTTGCATGCAATAGAATGGGACAACCTATAAAAAAGAATGAGACAGAACGTTAAAGGAGGTAGGTATTAATTTTTTTGATAGGTTGTCCCAGTCTATACATGTAGCATATTTCTGTCTCACTCTTCCATTGTTTCGGTTTATTTGATTTTGTCTCACCTCTTATTATTCGACGGTCTCCGTGGTTGAGTGGTTACGATCCTTGGCTACGAATCTGGAGGTCGCGGGGTTAAATCTCGGCATGCGCAAGAAAATTTAATTTGATTATATTATGTTATTTTACAATTTATTCATCAAAAATAATATGTAGTATATTTGCGTCACGTTCCATATTGGAAGATACTCCCATTATCACCCTGGTGAAAGAGCACCATTCAGAATCGAAACGTTGCTTGAAATGGCTTTTGCCATGTTTGGTGACTAGATCTGAATAGCCAGGTACTTCTCCACCTCCCCTTTCCCAATCTCCTTCCCCTTCGCAATACATTCAGCCTCACAAGATACCCCGATTGGGGATGCCATAGTCTCACTGGCTCCAGATGGGAGCAGCTGGAACTCAGATAAAAAAATATTTTCCATGTCTCACCTATGTATGTGTGCGCTATGTATTGTTGTATAGTTTTAAAATTTACTCTAATGAAGCTTGGGGTAAGCGAAACCGGTTGATGATGAATAAAAAAGAAATTTGTGGTTCTAAGCAAAGTGTTTGCTTTATTTATTATTATAATAGGTCTTTTTGATAATATTTTCTCATGTAGGTATATCGGAAGATTTTTTGTATTTTTTGGGCATTAACTTTGTAACAATTTCCAAACATTTTGTTTGAAGTGTTTTATCCACTATGTATTTTTGTTACTTAATTTTATTACTATGCTACCGGTTCCGACACAACCGTGTCGTTCCCTAGCGTTCTTAAAATTAGCGTAGCGCAGTAATAAAATTCGTAGGGCAGTAAAAATTAAGTAACAAAAGTCCATAGTGATTGAAATTCTTCAAACAGAATATTTTTAACAAAATAATTAAAAAATTGTTAATATTTTTTTTCAAATAGGGTCTTGGACACCTTAAAGTGTACGTAGCGAATGGCGGTTGATTTGAGTTCGTTTCGTAGAATCTAGGACCGAATACTTAGTTCCTTGAATTGCAGTAAAAAATCCCAAGCAGACGTTCCTCCGAGGTTCAAAATGCCTTTAAAATAAACATCGGATATCCCGCAAAAGGTCATTAAAGATTTATCAGCGAATGTTAACATAAACATTTTCCTCAATAAACAATACACACTAGAAATGTCTTCTATTTAAATTTGAATGGAATCCAGTATGTCTGACTTATATTACTCTTACATTAGCTGTATCGTATATTGCGGAAATATGATGGTGAAATAATTTTTTTGTAGTACAAATTCTAAGGCCCGAATGGCCAGACATTGCATCACCAAAAACGCCCCACATCGCATTTCCTCTGTTCTTCTTTATTCTATGTTCCCACATTTCTGCGCATGTAACTATTTTTTGAATTTGAAAATTTAAAGTAAATAATTTTTAATATAACGTTATTATTAAGTTACGCAAGTATTCGCAAATAAAAAATAATGGAGTTGTACGAATTAAACATAATAATAATTAATAACTTATGTAATATAATGCCCTGCCATGTGACTTCACAAATTCGATCTCACGCTTATTCGAACGCTTCGTTTCATTTTGATCATCTTAGTTCCCATCAGTATCTATGAGAATTTGAAATAAATTTAATTTGGCTATATTATGTATGTACGTAGATACTTTTTGATGCGAAAGCTCGTAATTTAATAATCATTTTTCCGATTAGTTTTATTAGAAAGGAGGTTTCCCTACTAAACTATAGGTTCCTGTTCAAACTTCATCACGAAATTGAGCAAAATCGGTAATAATTTAAAGAAAATTATCCGAATATTTATTTATTTACGTATAAAATTGATCTATACACATGATTTTTTTTTATCAGTACAGTCCACATTTGATTTATTTGTTATTTATTTATTACAAAAAAATTACACAATTGTAACATAAATATAACAATACATGTTTTTTTCTACTTATTGTTTTATTCTCCATAAGTTGAGCTCCAGTAACTCGTGGTTATAGGGGGACTATTTACATACAACTTTACAATTCATTACAACTTACATTACACCAACCTACAACTAAAACAACTTTTGGACGAAGAAATTTTGCAATATTTCTCTATAAGTGTTTAACATCCTCCCTCTAGGAATGAAAACCATTACAAAATTAACCAAATTCAAAAAGAGATGGATTATGGACACGAGAAGGAAGAATATAGATAACCTAACAGAGATTAACGGTCACAGTATCTTTTCTGATAGATTTTAGAATTTTTATTCATTTATTGCATTATAATGTTCCTCTAGTAATATAGATACATAATTAGGAAAAATTACTAAAATATTTTTATCAAACTTAAAAAATAAAAAGACCTAATTAAATTAAATAAAACCATGTACAATGTGACCCTAGAGCAGGGTACCCTAGTAAGGTCACATTTTTGAGACTTTTGTAAAACATTATGAAATAAATAAATAAATACGTAATAAAAATAACTGAAAATAGGTTATATGTAAACAATATTAAAAAACTTATTGAATATCTACAAACGAAAATCAACATTAGAATAACAATAAAAAAATAACTAAATAGTAATTTTATATGCTAGATAGTATACATTATGCGTTACATAGTAATATAGCAAAGAAAGTAAAATATTTAAAAAAGACATACATATATGCATATATCGTACATAGACAATGACATGGAAAAAAGTATAAATAAACAGAAGCAAAGAAGATGTTAGTATTTAATGGATAAATTTTCATGATAAATTTAATGAACAACATGAAATTCCCAGCATAATTTTTATCAATACCTTCAACATCAACCAAAACCTTTATTTTAATTTATGGTTCGCCGTGTAAATAGCCAACATCGATTGTGGACTTTGCACCCTGATAATAAATACGATTAAAAAACATTTAAAAAAATAACAACGATGACGATTCTCTCCCTAAAACAACTGCAAGAACTGCCCACATACAACGAAAATCAACAATCAGTGATATCATCTGCATCCAGAAGGTTCACTTCTCAAGGTCACAATTTTTGATTTTTCTAATTATAATATTCACAACACAGATCACTTGTTAATTTTTTAAAAATATTTTACTTTTATTTCTTTATCTTCATTTTACAAAAAAAAAACGCAAGTCCCAATAAACTATTATTTTCTAGTTTGTCTAACGGGAGCTTCTTATTAAAAATTCAAAACTTACAGTTAAGGTTACAGCATATATATATACGAGTATATATATATATATATACGAGTATATCTATGTAAAATAAAAAAAACATATGTAACAAACATAAAGCATAAATATTTCACAAGAATATTAATCAAAAATATTTTTGTCAAAAAAAAAAAAAAAACCATAAACCACAACAATAAATCGTACATAAAATATATTATTTTCCTTATATTATCTAATACAAATAGCTTCTTTCAGCTAGCCAAGATTTCAATATATTTATAGTTTTCTATATATTTCTGATGAGGAAAGTATCTCTTTCGAAACATGTTGGTATGTGTATATTAATAAAGTGGTGAATACAAAGTAATTTTTGATTATTTTTTTAATTAACTGTTTAGTTTTAATACAGTTTTAATTTTATTTTATTTCAGCAGGTAACATTTAAACGGCTAGGAATCAAGTGATATAAAGTTCTTTGTCCATATTTGTTTGTATGCTTAGGAACAATTTATCCTTCATAAAAATTGAGTATTGTAAGTGTGCTCTAGTCCATTTATATTACTCGTATATATAGGGTTATTAATGTGCTGAAATATAATTTTGTACCACAGAATTGATCTTACTGAAAGAATTTTTAGACTCCGATAAAAATATTGAATATTATGCCTTTGTTCGTATAATTTTTTATGAGCTAATAATTAAACCAGTGAATTTTAGACTGATTGAACATGATTGATGTTTGTTTTACAGGAAAGTCCCCATTATTCGAAGTGTACAGATTGGAACAAAGAATTTTAATGTAACTAATCTACAAGCAATTGATCTTATTCGCATAAATTAAGCTTTATTTTAATCAGCAAGATGCAGGGGACAATAATCTGAGAAATTGAAATAATTTTATGGAAAAAAGGCCAGAATATTCGAGAAAGAAAATAACTATCTTGCTTTTATGTCATGGACTACAATAATAATAATACTCAATTTATTCTGACCGCCCGCCGTCAGCACCAATACAGAAAAGGGGCTCGTCATTGATCTCTATTGTGTTTTTCGAAAACACCAACCAGATTAGGGCGAATTCCGGTACACCGAGGCTGAACTTACATTGCTTTAGAGAGAAGAATATATAACAAAATGTCGTTCATGTAAACAATGTAAATATTAAATTTAAAATAAAACCGAAATCATCAATTTAAGATGGCAACAGCTTAAAATCACAATGAACTTTTTCAAATCTGAGCAATTTTTTTCAGGTGTTAAATTATAAAACAGTATTTCAAGCGTGGTCGCTCAAGGCAGAAATTCCCGAGTGTTTATAACCATTAATGTCTCATAACACGAGACTGTGTTTGACATTTCACCTGTAGTCTCTACGTCATTGTCCTACTTTTAATATCCACGCATTCTTGAAAACCCCCAGCAAACGTTCGCTGGGCGTGGAAAAAATGCTAACACTGCTTTGAAAATTCGTCATGATATAATTAACACTTTACCACACCGATATAAATATGAGATGTCACGTCAAGTAAAGTAAATAGTCGGGTAATGCTAATAGTCAGAATAACAGAAGCATTAATGAATGAGACAATGTACATATTTGCATGAAGCAAATAATGGTTGCCAAAATATACTCACAATAGTCAGCTAGCGGTAATACGCACCATAATCACGAATCACTTAATCAGCTATCGGTTGGAGAAATCAAAGCGAACACCAGATTTAGTCTTAGGCGGATGTACCGAGTGCCAGGCCTCAAAGTCTGGAATAAACTGCCACAGGATTTAAGAATGATTAAAAACTCGACAGAATTCAGAGCGAAGCTTAAAACTCATCTCTTCAGAAAATCAAAACAATAAATAATATAGAACATGGCATTAGACCCACTAGAAAAAAACACAAAAGGCGACAATTAAACATACCCCTCAAGTACCGTTCTACATAGACTCTAGTGTAATTTTTAAAATACTCATGACAATAAGACAACTATAAGTCAAATCAATGTCACACGCCTCATTAAACACAAAATTCAGATTTCAATGCAATTTTAAATTAAAATAAATTCAGATCCTCAACAAATAAAACCCCGACTATCCCAATAACACACACCTCACCAGTCTGAAAAGCTAATAACTAGAAATATAATATCCAATTATTATTATTATAGTCTGCCTAACCTTGCGGAGAAATGAGCCGATGATTACTTACTTAGTAAAATATTATAGTCAGTTAATGAAGTTTTTTCAAGGTAACCCCTGCTCTAGATAACTAGAAAACAAACAAAAAGAAATCATCAGGTACATTAAAATTGGAACATTATTTGTAATTCAACAAACTTATTTAAAGATAAAATTACGAAAAGAATTCGGTTAAAATAAAAGAATGGACCAAAAAGGTCGTTGTATTGTTGATTTCTGCCACATGCGTATCGCTTGTTGGTTAGTTAGTGATTTAATGACAACCATAAATGCAAAAATCATCGTTAAGATATGCTAATGTTTGAGTCAGTTCCACTGAAATATACCCTATTGTGTATTTTGTTATTATGCGTTATCTTCTTGCAAGTTAAATAGTTTCAGAATATTGCATAGACTCGTCAGGTTCTAATGAAAATAAATAGTTAAATAACTCCCGTTCAAGGGGAATTCACGCGTAATACATAATCATGACAGCACCAATCATATTATGCAAATCTGTACACAATCGTAGGATATTAGAGACAGAAAAGTCCCCACACCTGCTGATGCACGCATAGTTACTTACTCATAACTTTTAGAGGTAGATGACTAGGTCATATTACGTAGGAATTTGATATTAGGTTGTGTGGGTAAGTTACAGATTACCTTTATCATCTTGTTTGTTGTTACACTGATAATGGAGAGATTCCTAAACCAAGATTACAAATACAACAAAAAATGTAACCAGTCATATTAATGCTATGAGAAAAATTTATTAGTTTGAAGATTCGTAATGAAAAAGTCTAGTATCTTTAGATCAAAACATAATAATATTAAAAAAGAAAAAGAAGAAAGAAAAAGAAAAAAAGAAAAAGAAAAAAGGAAAAATAATACAGAAAATAGGAAAAAGACAAAAAGAAAAAAAAAGGAAAAAGAATATAGAAAACAGGAAAAAGGAAAAAGAAAAAAAGGAACAAGAAAAAGAAAAAGAAACAAAAAAAACAAAACCGAAATTGAATTTACTGAATTTGTTGAATTTACAGAATTTATGGAATTCATTGAACTTTTTGAATTTATTGAAATTAATGTTATGAACCTATTTGCTATATTTTGGTTTTATATGATAGGAAAAATAAAATTTCATATCGACACGTTGCTCGAAATAACTTCAGCATTTTTATTCAAATAACTCTCAAGAGTTCCGGAGCTAGTGGGACTTTGGCATCCCCAATTTGGTGTATTTCGTGAGGTTAAAGGAGTCTGGTAGAGGAAGGTGAAAGAAAACAGGGAGGTGGGGGAAGGTAGGGGAAGATAGAAGAAGTAAGTATCTATATCTTACTTAAATTTTTTTATCAAATTTAAAATATACTTGACCAAATTCAAATTCTTTATATAAACCCATGTACAATGTGACCTTAGAACGGGGTACCCCAGTAAGGTTTAATTTTTTGCAAATTTTTTGTTAAACGTTAAAGCAATGTGATCCGATGGCGTCTGTGGTCAAGAGGTAATGCTCTCAACAACGAATCCGAAGGTCGCGGGTTCAAATCTAAGTATATTTTATATTATCAGTTTGTGTTATTTCGCAATTAATTATTTAAAAGTAATATACTGGATATTTGCGCAAGCCCTGCGAAAGACCACCATTCAGAATTGAAACGTTGCTTGAAATGGCTTTAGCTACTTTTGGTAACCAAATCTGAATAGCCAGATATTCCCTCACCTTCCTTCTCCCTTTCTCCTTCTCCTCTTTACTACCTTCAGCTTCACAACATTCCCCAATTGGGGATACCATAGTCTCACTGGCTCCAAACGGTTGGGAGCATTTGGGACTCTTGTACGGTATTCACATAAAAAAAATGTATTCACATATTTAAAAAAAAACAAAATTAACTAAAAAATAATGACCGTATTGACAATTCGCGGCGTATTCAACATGAATGACAGTTCATTTATTGATATTATGAAATATTCTCTAGGTAACACGGTGCAATCCGTTCATTTTCCAAAAGATAAATTACATTAGCACACTGTGAAGAAATTTTCAATTGCAACGAATGATATCGATCGGAATTCATTCGGATTTATGTCGTAGTTTTCTCAGGAGAAAGTTGCGTAATGCGAGCCATAAAAGGACACTATGACGTTACAACGCGCGTCCGACCGAGATTCTGTTTTTGTAATCTTTATCTCTTTATTTTATCTATAAAAATGAATGTTTGTCTGTGTGTCTTCGATTTTCTCGAAAATTAGATTATTAAATTAGATCTCGGACTTAGAGTTTGTTCTTTTTTGTAACGGGAAGGTTTATAGAGTAGTTTGAATGAAATACAATATAATTTCTTCAAATGCTTGGTAACTTCGTGGCATCATTATTAATTATATAAATTGAAAATACACTTTGTATTTTCAATTTATATATTTTATTATTATTTATTTATTTTTTAATTTTTTTTTTTATCATTTTTCTATACTTGAAATTATTTTTTAGTATTCATTTATTCCTGAAGATGATAGCATTGCTATCGAAACATGTAGAAATATTTATATATTTTAAGTAAAGTGGTATATACAAAGTGTATTTTCAATTTATATAAGAAATACAATATGTAAAACTTTAGCTATAACGCTTTTTGTTTTATTTTTATTATATAATATTAATCACATGCCATGGACACTTGCACCCGCTAAGCCACTCCAAGTAGCTTGACAGGAGGAGTTTAAGTCGACAATTTTATATACCATAATACAACAATAAATAACAATCATCATACAAATGTAGCTCAAAATTATAACAATATGGGTGCATGCATGTTGTAATCAATGTACAGAAGTTGGAAAAAATATGGAAACAGTTTTGTTGTAGAAATACTAGACTCTGGTTAAATTATATTGATTTAAATAATATTATAAAAAATTAAAAATATCAGCAAGTATTAGAAAAATTGAGAAATAAAAAAAACAGTAGTACAGTTTTGTTACAGTGGGGATACACTTAATATAATAGTAGCACTTAAGAAATTTTAATATTCGCAGATGTACAGTCAAGGAAACTATCATATTTGTTCAATAGACAATGTAAGAAAGATTCATTAAAATTACTGTGAAAAAAATTGAACACGCCGTGTTGTTAAATGTTATCCACAGATTTAATATTAAAAAGAAGGTTTGTTTGTGTAGAATATTTTCAAAGTGGAAAACACAAGTAGGTACCTACTTAATAAACTTTATTATTTAGATATATTTTGAAAAAAAAATGTTTGAATGAAATAAAATTTTCAAACGAATGTTTCTTTATTTTTATAAACAATAATTATTAATCTAAAACACTCATCCAAATTGAAAAAAACCTTCCGAGCAAAGATAAAATGTCGCCGGCAGGACTCAAACCCGCACCCTTCTAATGTCCGGTTAGATGCTCTACCGTTGAGCTACGTCGGCTTATCGCAAACCCGCCAAGTTAATCAATATATGCTAGTGTTCCATTTTAATAATTACTGTTTTTTATTATATTTTCACCTGTAAACAACCAACTTTATTAGAATGAGAGAGGCTTGTAACGGCTAAATCCCTCAAATAGATGAAAGTGTCGAGACAAATTATGTCTACATTTTATTGGTGAAAATTCGTTTTGACTTGTCAAATATTTATTAATTGATAAACTAAAGTTCTAAAAACTTAAGACAAGATTTTTGTGTATAGCGCAAAGGGTAACAATTATTTTTATAAACACACCTGTTATTTGTAAATATCTGCCTGAAAAAACCTTCCGGAGCAAAGCGATAAATGTCGCCGGTGGACTCGAACCCGCACCCTACGTTTGCATTTTGGCGGGTTTGCGATAAGCCGACGTAGCTCAACGGTAGAGCATCTAACTGACATTAGAAGGGTGCGGGTTCGAGTCCTGCCGGCGACATTTATCTTTGCTCGGAAGGTTTTTTCAATTTGGATGAGTGTTTTAGATTAATAATTATTGTTTATAAAAATAATAATTGTTACCCTTTGCGCTATACACAAAAATCTTGTCTTAAGTTTTTAAGAACTTTAGTTTATCAATTAATGAATGTTTTTTTGTTTAGAGATAGTAATAATCGTCACAATACATACGACAAGCAAGAATTCACAACTACATAAATTTATTCAGAAAAAAAAAACCCGAGCAATACGGGTACACATCAGCGAGTAAGTTATAACAATCTATTCTGGTTAGACAGTTGTATTTAATTGAATAAATACAGTAAATTAATAAATATGCCTGTTAACAATATATAACTTTTATATTCTATAATATTCATATATTTTTTAAATCAGTCTAAATCGTGGGACATGACAAAAACCCAGTGTATAAACTTTGGTGATAATGCCCACCTATAAAACTCACCAAGTGCATATGCTTCTTTAGAAACATCCGTAATATCCTCAATACAAACGACATTAAAAAAGTTTATTACGCTTTATGTCAATCACGAATAGAGTATGGGATACTGGTTGGGGATCTGCCTTTAGCACTCACACAGAACGGCTCAACATATCCCAAAAAGGTGTAATTAAGACAATTTTGAAAGTTCCGGTTAGAACTACGTCGGCGAAATATTTAAAAAATTTCAAGTTTTCAATATACAAAAACTTTACTCAAATAATGTTTTATTCAAACTTAAAAACTATATCTGAATACTCCACTGCCGAACATAAATACTCAACCAGGTCAATAAGTCAAAATATACTGGTTATTCTCAAATTGAATACGTCTTTCCGACAGAGGAATATTAAATTTCATGCTGTGAAACTATACGATGTCTTACCAAATCAATCAAAATGAATATCTTTAAAAATAAAGTCAAAACATGGCTGATGGAGCTGAGTGATTATGAACTTGCAAACTATGCAAAGACAATTTAAGACAATTGGATATTTAGTAACACAACAGTGCAGGCCGCCTCAGAACAGTTCTCCCTAGTGAGGAGGACTATGAATACTGTAACTATACTTGTGTTATAATAATATGCATTATACTTACATACTCTCTATATAACATGCTTTATACTTACAATTTATCACTAAACTCACATGACGTGTACAACCCTTACATAGAAACTAATAAAAATTAAAATAAAACAAGGATTATCATAAGACTAGCCAAAAAATATCTGTACGATTATCAAAAAATAAAATTAGTCGAAAAGTTATTATTGTAGTCTCCCATTGAGATTTCACCTTTGTTGCACAACGATTAAAAATTAAATTCCTTAATGATGGGGAATTCCGTTTTCCTCACTCAAGCGCTAACAAAGCAAGTAAAAATATTTGAAATTATTTACTACTTACTTGCATAATCTGCACTTGCGCAGAACTTCTATACGCATTGCGTAACACTTATCTATGGATGTAGTTAATTTTTCAATAAATATTGCAGGTCAAAAATGTATACGAGGTGTATTGAGGGAGAGCAGTTTGCTTAAGTGGTGTCTGGAAGCGAATGTCCGGAGGACGGTTCCGGAATTTTCCGGAAAGAGATCATTTGCACGATTTGTGATAATACCATTTACTGCTAACTCTTATACCTATACACGTGCAAATCTTATATTATACAAATAAAGTTACTAAATAACTAACTCTAACGTCATTTCCTCGTAGAGAGATACAAAAAATATCAAACATTTGTTTAGTGTTTGATCCTCAAAAACATTTTTTCGTAACACAAATCTGTTTAGACACACACTCCTTGATTCATTCCCATTCGTACATAATCTTATGTTGTACTGAATATTAATTCACTTAACCGTAGCATGTCTTCAAGGATAGTTCCCGACTACTTTTTGGATTCACTTGTGCATCATATATATATATACGAGTATATTCTCCATTAATCACAAAAAAGTAAACAATTTTTGGAACCGCTATATAACATACAGTAGCGAGCACAGAAATGTGTTCAGTCTTAAAATATCAGTTTATTCGTAAAACATTGAATGTCGTTGTGATTTATTAATACGTTTTCCCCTGATATCATAAAGAAACACCAATTAAAAATGATCTATAAACAATTTTTTACCAAAAATATTTCTTCATGTTAACTTACTAAATTTTTACATAACTTTTCAAATAAAAAAAAAAACCCGTGGGTGAAATAATATTTGAGTAATTGTTTAATTTTCCAGAGAAAACACCTAAAATCTTTAAAAATAATTTTTAATTAGTGAGTAATTTTCTTAGTTTCAAAATTTGTCATATATCTTTTGGTATTTCTTTATGATATTAAGTAAAAACATATCAATAAATCTCGATAACATCCGAATATTACGAATAAACTGATATTGTAAAGGTGAAAACATTTTTATTTTTTTAGCAACACGTAGGTAGAAGCAGGAGGAATTAAAATATTATCAGGTTATTCGTAAAAACAGCCAATGGGCGATGGTTTGGTGATGCCATCACTTAAAAAAAAACATGTTACCTAACCTAAAATAACCTAACCTAACTTAAAAGAAATAATTCTGTTATTCCTGAGGGAAGATATTTCAAACAAAGCTAGAGAAAATAGATGTAGAGGCTGTGCAAAATGAAACTGGACTTGCAATGGACCGACATCTCCCAATCTTGAATAAGAACAATGTATTACTTTAATAAGGTTTTACGAATAAATAAATAAAATATTTTTATGTATGATGTTATTAAATTAAAAATAACTCTTGTAAATTCAACGAAATTTTATTTATTCAAGCCAGATTTCAAATATGTGACCTCCGGATCCGGAGCCAGGGAGCTTACCGCTTTGATGAGGTCGTCAAAATGATGTTTTTTAAGACGGTTGTCCCATTTTCACAACAACGTGTTTCTCTTCACGTCAAAACACACTGACAGACGAAATTGCTAAAAAATGTTAGTACAATCGATGATGGGACGTAAGCCTTGATTTGATTGAAAGCTTTTTTTGCGGTAATTACATGCTCGTCTTACGCGAGCTTTTTCAATCTCTTGTTGTGCGCAATGTTTTTTAACATTTCGGCATAGAAAGGATAAAGCTATGTCGTTAGCAACTTAACAAATTACGTATTAAAAAAAGCTGTCGTTAGCAATTTAACAAATGATTCATTAATAAATGTCCTAATCACCTGTACGCGTTTGAAAGTATATTGACGTCAAAAGTCACGAGTTTACGCTAAACCAACCGAACTGTTTTTTTTTAGAAATAGCATTTCTATACACCCACTCAAAGTAATAGGTACCATTTTGCCATCTTCGTAATCAATAGGAAAACACTAAGTATAAAAAAGTGTATGATATTTCAAGATA